>CM034152.1:750960305-751157836 GCA_019776745.2 Taxus chinensis
AAAATACTAATTTCACTATATAATCATAATCATCCATATTACTATTACATTTGACTATTAAAAAAATCAAACCATAAATTCTTTAAAAAATAAATAACAACTATCAATATAGTGTGTTAATAATACAAAAAAAATGTTTAGAATCATCTTTGGTGTCGAATTTTAGTTTATAGTTCATATTTAAATATTAAATTCCCTTTCATTAAAAAATTAATTTTATATTATATACATTTTGTATATTTTTAACCCACAATTTATTTTGTTACTTGGAAGAATACAATCGTTTACACCACCATCTCATATTTTTTTCATCTTTTATACATTAATTCATAATTCAATTTTTGTTTTGGTTGTAACATATACAATATCTTGGGAAATACTTGATAGATGTTGTGTCAAATTCTCGTCATATATTAATTACTTTGAAATTTTATAGGGAAACAAACTAATTTTAATAGGAGAACCGTTGCAGAGAAGAAGCATCTTTGTTTCATAAAATTATGCAAACTGTAAAAAGTGTATTTGAAGTCGACCTTCTACTTTCTATTGTGACGTGCAACACAATTTCCAAGCAATCAACATATTAAATGCATTCATTTTGTCGCCAAAAAAATTTAGTGTCGATGCCCAAAAAGGTTGATAATGTCTATGCCACATCAAACTCACTTTCAAATGTGACAAGGTGGAACATTTCCCTGTGCTTGCATGAAGTGTAACCATCACAATTTGGGAGATTGCAAATAGAACAAGAGGCTATTTCTAATAGTTGTGGCAAACAAAGCAATGAGTAACTGAAAACACATACTTATTTCTTCTTATTTGAAATGTCAGACATACATATACACCATTCTATTGCCTCTTTTCATGATTGTAACAAAAACATATAACTTAATTTCCATCATTTTAAAGAGTTCAAAACTAAAATGGTATAAATTGTTTCATATACAAACTATTTGCCCTCAATTTTAATAGATAATGATGACATTTCAAACATTGGGGACTTTTATTTTAAATTATTACCAAATTTTCCCTAATATTTGATAACAATTCTAAAGACTATTTTTGCTAGAGAAAACTATGAAGTTGCTTTCACTAGGCGGAATTTGAATTGGGCTAAGTTCACACCTAAGTTCCCTAGGCACATGGGAAGTTTGTTAAAAGTACCACCTCCAAAACCCTATACATTGTACCTCATTCTTCCTTCTTGGTATTTAGGGCATTCAACCTTAGAATATTCGATCCATTCAAAATTTTATTATTTAAAAACTCATTTCCATTCAAATTTTACCTTTTAACTCATGATGTGATTAGTGCACGGCTAATAAAGTTAACCCTAGACAAATTAATAACGAAGCACGAGTTGCTAAATATACGGGCTATATATGTATTAGGAGCTACAAACATCCACTAACGACAACAAATAGCAAAATTTCATGGCCAAAGAAACCACCATAAAATCTTTAATTTGTAGTGTAACATTTCAAATAGAGGGTTAAATTTGACGGCCATTTATGTTTGTCAAACAATTTTTAAATAATGGCAATTTTTTAATATTATTTTTCAAAAATGTAAAATAATGTTATTTACATATTAATAAAATTATTAAAAAATATTTTAAACTTATTTTAAATTTTATTTATTTATATTAATATAGTTTATATATAAATTTAGATTAAAAAAAAATCATATGAAATAATTATTTCAATTTTTATAATTGTTTTATAATTAAAATTATAAAAAATGTTTATATGATTGTCAAATTTAATATTAATATAACATTTCAAATTTATAAAATTTAAATTATGAGTGTCAAATTTAATATTAATGTAACATTTCAAATTTGTAAAATTTAGATTCTCTAGATAATAGTGTTGATTTGGAGAATGTTGGTGTGAGAAGATCTCAATAAGATCATTGTTGGCCACAATCACATACTCGATTAAATTTTTGTTTTTTAAAATCAATACAATCATTATAATGGCATGGGAACCTTCAAAACTATAATATATTTCATAGACAAATCCCATAATGATGTTTTTTCACCTTCACCATGCAATTTGAAGTAACATTTTGTCGTGGTCTATAGTCCCCACATAGTCCCCAATAACAAAACATTTGTAAGGCTTTTTCCTGCACATTAACCAAGAAAGTAAGACTTTAGAGAGCACATTTGACCCAGCTGTTTTCAACTCCAATCCGTATGGTATAAAATCCACTAAAGTAACTACTCCTTTGACCTTCATGTGTCATGTAGTTTTCATGTATAAATCATGATTCCTTACACACCAAATCCATTTACCAAATATATAATACCTATACAGAAGACTAATCATATTTTAAAAAAATAAAAATTGGAAAAGAGGTGATATCTAAAGTTTAGAAGGTTATTTTGAATATTGTGACGTTTAGTTGTGAAATAGAGAATTTTGTTTGGATTGTCTTGCAATGTCTAAAGTGTACAACCACTCTTCATAATGGGATAAACATGCTTTGTTTAGTTATGGATTTCAAAAGTCTACTTAAAATTTATATGTTTTCATTCTTTCTTATTTTAAAATCTATAAGAAAATAATTGTTTTTCAGTGTAGAAAAGTAGTATATTGATATTTGTTAGATGTGTCTAGACAGCAATAATATCCAAACCAACAAACTTCAATTATACTAATAACATACAAACTAATATCTTGTAACAAGTATCTAAAACATATATTTATGTGTTTCAATGAATGTTTAATCTTCTTTATAATACTTGTAAATGCTTAATAATTCTTATGTAAATACTTTCAATTGTTTAAATTATTAATGAATTAGAACGAAGGTGTATCAATTGAATTTAAATTTGGTAGCAAAATGAAAAAGGCTTGAACATGAGATGAGAGCACTTAAACTAAAATGAGCTGCAATTTAAAATGTCTGCCACGAGCATCCATACATTCTTGCGACCCCAAAAGCATAAGGAAATTCCAAACAAAGGGGTCCACTCTCCGAAATTCAGAGGAGAGTGAAAAAGAGAATTGAGCGGGATAGAAAGAAGGGTCATAGACCATTATGAATAAAAAAATGTATCAATAACATTTAACTTGGACTCATAATATGTAGAGGAATGAAAGTTAAACATGGCGTTCGTACACTGTGAAGTTATATTTACGAGAAGTTGAACCGAAAATGAAGTCCTAGACCGAGTGAGCTACCATATCCATACACCACAAATACTTGTGAGCCCAACTACTAATAAATAGTTATGAACCACATTTCATTATTATGAACTCTTGGTGAAATGTAAATAATAGAATAAATGCAAAAAAATGGAGACATAAATGATGGAGAGAATTGTTTTTAAAAAAATAATGATGATAATTAAGGTATAGGTCTAAGGTGATGGAGGGCAGAGTTAATGTTAAAAGCTGAATCTTATCATTGATATTAAGTGTCTGTTGGACATCGGTTTAACAAGCTGGACAAATGATGTGATATATGGGGTATGAAAATTGAAATTTGATGTAGTGGGTGCATTTCTTGGGATCGGCAAAGGAAAATGCTTCCTCTCAATCAGTACAAGTAGCCTTGCATGCTTAGAACTTTTTGACTTAAACCCCATGATTCATTCCATTCATGGGCTTGCTATGAAACAGCATTAGTGTTAATGGCAGCAAATTACAGTAACCTCTGGAATTGGGACTACGAAAATTTTAGGCTTGATTCAGATTTTCCCTTGGGTGAGTGGATTTACTCTTTGCTTTTTTAGTTGCTAGATTATTGACTAGGTTTAAAATCTTTTAATGAGGTATATGACTTGTCTTGCGAATTCATGTTCAGCTATATCTCAGTCAGTGTGGGATGAATGGGCACACAGTTTTCTTTCATCCACACCTTCATCACAGATAATTCAGCAGCCCCAGTTATCAACATTGTTTCTCAACAATGAAGGTCAGTGAGCAGTCCTCTAACTCTGTCATAGTCCTCTCTGATAGTAATATATGAGTAGATAAACATATATGATTCAGGAAGTGTTTTTGCTTAAAACTTGATTGATTGACATCCTTAATATCATAGCTGGTTTCAAATTCATTCAAGGCCCTTTGATCATTTTCCTGCTGTATGAACTTTGTTGGAGCTCTAACCATTCCTTTCAAATCAAAATATCTTTGGTAGCAGGCATAACTGATGCAGCAGCTACTTCAACATGTTATAGAGATTTTTATGAAGACAGCCCTCGGTGTAAAAGAAGACGGATGCTTCTGTTTCAAGGAGACGAAGTTGGGCATTATGGAAATTATGACTATGAATCTATGAGGGTGAGATGGAAATTTAGAGACTTCAAAGCAAATTATTGAAGTTTTCGGAGGAAAACTTACTAATTTTTTGCTGTTGGTGATGGATGCAGGGTAGTTCCAACTATGACTTGAAGAGTATCTGTGAGAACTTACAGCTTCCTGAATCAACAGCAAGTTCCCTGTGGTTTTCTGGTAATAAAACAGTATGCATGTTAATTTATTTTCTTTTCAGTTCTCACTGTGGAGATCCACAGTGTCCATGAATTTTGCATATAAGAGATAGCAATATTAATATTGGTGTTTTGAGCATCAGATGATCAGATTCTTAGCACCAAGAATTTGTGCCAGGAACAATGCCTTCCACAACAAGGTCCCCAATGGAAAACAGATGGAGAAATGTAAGTAAATAAAATGTGCATATAGAAGTTTTTAATTTAGAATTTTTACACTGAAAAGAAGCAAAAATGGTGTAACAAGAGTGATAATTGTGTCTATGCAAAAACTTGGGGCCTTGTATGAAATTTGAATAGTTTTCTGTGTTTGAATGGAACAGGAATAGGAACATCTCACCACCTGCAGCTTGTGGTCAACAAGGTAAATGAAATCATTATCAATGGTGCTTTTTGAATGCTATGTTTTGTAGAGAGAGTGATATTTGCATGCTATGTAGAGAGTTCTAATCGTTTGATATTCTGGTTTTTTATTGTAGAAAGCCAGGCCCCAAAGAATGCTGATTTACAACCATTTGAAGAAAAACCTTTAATCAAGAGACCTTCAATTGAGGGTATATTAAACTGGCCTTGATGATCTTATCTATTTGTTTTTAATCAATAATAGACTCTCTAACATCATATAAATGATGACTTATGTTTGTATTCTTGGGTTTAGGTATACAGAAAGTCAGTATTTGTCCTCCTCCAGCTCCTAAGGAGAAGGCCAAGTTAGCTACCCCTGTACTGGCCTATCCATTTGCTGTGCTGAAGCCCAGTGGGGTTGAAGGAGATGTGACCTTGAATGATATAAACAAGAGAATTCTGATGCCTCCCAAAAGACCCATCCAACATCCTGTTGGAGATTATGCCAGACCTCCATCTGCTGCTTCAACTGGCTCTGGGCTCTCAGGGAAGGCAGTGGTTGCTCTCACCAAAATACATACACAGGGAAAAGGAACCATTACAATTATGAGAACAAAAGGCTGAGTTGTATATTACATGCACCCATGTATTATAGTGTAAACTGCAAATGTGTGTGATTTTTAGGAATAATATGTATTATAAGACTGTTTTTTTTTTGAAGGTACACTTTCCTAAGTTTAGACAATCAAAGGTTTTTGAAAACCTGTTAGACATGTTGTCGATGTTCTTCCCAAGTCTTGTAATGGATGAGATGAAGTCACTAAATAAACAAAATCAATGGTAGACCTAAGAGGTCAAAGGAGGAGGTTAAGGGTATGAGTACAACCAAAGTAGAAGTTAAAGGCTTCACAAAGGAGCAGTGGAGTTTAAGGGCACGAGAATTTTATGATCAAGAAAATGAATTAGTAGAATGTTTCTTCTTACAATTAATCTGTATTATATATGTATGCTAATTGGATTTGAGAGGTATCAGAGATATGAGAATTGAGTAATAATATATTGTATTGGGATTTTATGAAGCTCTAATTTATATATTGTATCAAAGATCGATAAATATATACATATTAAAAATTTGCAGTACTTTTTAATCTTATTTCCTTGCTGAATCTGATGACTTATTGTTATAAAAAAAAATCATGTTCTCTTTAAACCTATCTATTTATCAAATTTCTCATACTTGAAACCTAACTTGTATACACCATCATCTACACCCATTAAACTGCACTCTTTTTTCTCTTATTTTCTGTAGATGATCAATCAAAAAATACGTTAAAGTCAATAAGTTGGTGTTTTTTTTGGCACTGCTACTGGATATCTATCATCTACCATTTTTCCACGTTGTAGGTGGGAAAAAAAAAGTATAAATAAGAATCTACAAGTCAATGCCATCCGTATGGAAGAAGCACTAAAGGATCCTTCAAATGAGTCTCTATCAAGTGGGGCGATGAGAAGAGAATATTCCTGCTGGGGAAAGGTGAAATAGTGGATGTAAAGCAGTAAGTAATCGAGTGTCTATGGAGAAAGGGGTCAAAAGCAGGGAAAGATCCCCATCACTTTCTTTGAAACTTTGAATAGTAATGTATATGTGTGGTTAGTCACTTATATATTATTAAAATAATAATAAAACTAGCAATTGCATGTGTATAATGTAATAGTGAATGTGAATGGTATATGTTAGTTGTTTTAGAGGGATAGTTATTATTTTTGTAGTTGATTTTGTTAAATTATGGGTGATTGATTTTATAAGTGTAGGTATATAGATGAACCACTTATTTAAAATGCGTAATATTGAGGTTTAACCCTTAAAACAATTAAAAATGCAAAAAAATGATATAATGTACAAAGCTTTGGATGGAAACACTATAAATTGTATGGTTCTTTCTCGGCAAGTTAAAACTCTAGGTATTTGTGTCCAGATATCATTCCATGAAGAAGACATTAAAAATGCGTTGTTGTTGGTTCACATAAAGAAACGAGCAACATTAAAAAGGAAAAACTGAACATGTCCAACCCAATGTTTAAATTTGCCAAAGTACTCCCAACCTGTGAAAAGTGTAGTTTTGTAAGTGTAGAAATATAGACGAACCACTTCATTTAAAGGTATCATGTCTTCATTTCAAACTTTTTACAAATTTGTACATATACAGTTACAAATCTCATATCATGAGTGGTAGCATTTGGTGGACTATTTTATTTGAACTTAACACGAATACATGAAGACTTTCGTGCATTTGCAGATTTTATATCATGAGTGGTAGCGTTTTGTGGCCAATTTTTTCACTCTAAACATGAATACCTTTGATACCATTTTGGATAGTTACTTACTTTTGGATAATTGTGTTAGTGTTGCATCGGTTGTTTTGTTGGTCTTTTGTTGAAAAAACCTTTTTTGTACACTCGATAATATACAAACAAGAATTTGAGATCTAGGCTTTATAAATCTCAAGCAACCTCAATAAATAACATGTAATCTCAAAGACTAATTACAAAAGTACCAATGTTTATCGCAAAGGCCTAATGTATTGCAACAATACCTGACCTGACCATAACTGTTGAAATAAAACACCCAATAACAAACAATTCCATAACAATAAAAACAAATTCTACCTCATTTGAATTACAAATTTGTTAGACTGGTCGACTGTAACTATACAATAGTTAAAAAGATTTATTTCTTCTTAGAATAGATAAAGAGATTTATTTCTTCTTCCCAAGTTCCTGTCATGTGTTCTGCGACTGTGAAAGCATTGCTGGATAATAGAATGGAAAAAAGTGTACTAAGAAATATTTGTGATGTGTCAGGGACTACTGAATGCTTATTTCATTTTTTAGTTATATTGAGTAGGTCTAATATTTTTTGCATTTTCAACTTGTCAAGTTAGGAAAAGTTCAGGTAAAACACCAATGAGAAGCTTCAATTGTTTTCTCATAATTAAAGTATCAAAAAGTTTATATAGACAAAATTGGTAAAGCCACAAACAATAAACCTTACATAATGGAAAATTGTATTCCTTCTAAAATAAGTGACGAACATGACAATGTAAACAACACTTAAAAATGGTAAACCCGTCAGAGCATGCAAAATTGGAAAAGCAAAATTGTTAAAAATAGTAAATAGTAAAAATAGAAGAGAAAAGCTAAACAGTCACCATGCCCGTCAAAACCGTCATATAGGCCATCAACTTTGACATAGTCCCGTGAATGTCCGCAAAACCCTTTCCCATAGGGGGAATGCCTTCGGCATAATAAAGAGATTTATTTCTTCTTCCTGAGTTCTTGTCATGTGTTCTGCGACTATGAAAGCATTGCTGCATAATAGAATGGAAATTTTTTTACGAAGAAATATTTGTATGTGTCGGGAACTACTAAATGCTTATTTCATTTTTTAGTTATATTGAGCAAGTCTAATATTTTTTGCATTTTTAACTTGTCAAGTTAGGAAAAGTTTAGGTAAAACAGCCATATGATAAATTCCCAATGAGAAATTTCAATTGTTTTCTCATAATTAAAATATCAAAAAGTTTATATAAACAAAACTAGTAAAACCAAAAACAATAAACCTTACACAGTGGAAAATTGTATTCCTCCTAAAATAAGAGACGAATGTGACAATGCAAACAAAACTTAAAAATAGCAAACCCGTCGGAGCATGCAAAATTGTTAAAAATAGCAAATAGTAAAAATAGAAGAGAAAAGCTAAACAGTCACCATGCTCGTCAAAACTTTCATATAGGCCATCAAATTTGACATAATCCCATGAATGTCTAGAAAGCCCTTTCCTATAGGGGGGATGCTTTTGGCGTAAATATAATTATGTATGATCGAATTTTTAAGAAATAATAATAATAGTAGCAATTGCAGGGTGTTGCATTGAAGATGTTGGTAGGAGAAGGTATGAGTGGATGGCAAAAGAAAACAATAGATAGAGGAAAGATGGTAGGGAAGAGAAAGGAACAACCTTGCCACATGTGTAGAAATCAAGAACTTTTGCCTATAATTCATACTAAGGAATGTTCTTCTGGAGAAATAAATGCATCTATTTTAGGCATGAGGGCTTGCCATTCTGAAGTGAATACACATTTAAGGGGCATTCAACTAATGGTAGAGATGGGGATGAATTCCTACATATTTTCTATATCTTGTGAGTTTTTCATAGTGGCCACACTTAAACTGACTTTTCCACTTCTAGTGCTATTATCATCAAGGTTTGAATATGCGACATTGGATCACTCTAATTATTTTCTTGTTTCTAGGTCAAAGTCCCCCATTTGTTCACTGTCTTCTTGGACAAGAATTAGTTTTGTGAACTTAAAATGCCACCGATGAACACTTTGTAATGTGAGATGGAAGAATAAGAGGATTTAGAAAAAAGATTTATATGCTTCTTCCATTTAACTTGGTTTTTCTTTATGGCATTTAGGTCAGTTGTAACTAGGGATTGCTTACATGGAAAAATGAAAAATGGCAAAGGTGCAGACTACATGTACAATGAAAGGAATATGGGAAAAGATGGTGCCCTTGAGATCAATGGTCCATATCTTGTAGATCCTCATTCTTCCTTCCAACTGTAGACACCTAAAATCCACCTACACAGTTTTAATACTAAAATTGTACTAATTGTCCTCTTTCCCATCATTTCCATTATATTTAGTGATTTCCCGCTAATTAACTAACATTCCCCTCCATTTCGGTCAATTAACATCACTTCATTAATTTTATAGCCCTTCCCCCATTATGGATGCCAATTAACGATACTTCGTTATTTTTCATCCTCGTCTAATCAATTAATTAACTACTATTAGTTAATTAAGCCTTTTAAACCTTGACTTTTTTTTTAATGCCAAGGGGTGTCCCCGCAACCCATCCTAGCGACCATACCCACCTTACCTTGGTCCTACATCTTGTCAAGTTGGGGTTCAGGACTGGGTGAGATGGGGCGAGACTAATCCCCTAGGGATACACACAATCACCTGAAAACCACGTATATCGGTTAAAGCCAGACACTGGTTTCAAACCCGGGACCTTGGGGAGCAAACCCAAAGCCCAAATCGTTGCGCCACCCACACAGGTTCACCTTGTATTTAATTAATAAACCTTCTTATTAATTAAATCCCCCTTCTTAAATCCTCTAAATCCTACCTATTTCCCTCTAAATCATCTCCAAATAGCTTTCTAAGTTTATTTTGGCATATTAATTAATCCTAGTAGATTAATTAAAACATCTCCAACTCCCATGAGTTGCTAATTACTAATTAATTCCCTCTAATCATGTTTATCCCATCTAATTCTACTTTATCCTTTATCCCACATTCACTAGGTTTCTAGCTTCCCCAAATTGGAAAGCTATATAAAGAACCTACTACCTTCCTTCACACCTTACACCACACTTTTTCTAGTGATATTATAAGCATATGATAAGGGCATTTCTATTGGAATAGCTCCTTCATTCTTGCATCCATTCTTCTCATATGTGAGTAGTAAAGGAGAGATCCAAACATGGCCATTAAGCCATTTTGGTGAGATTCTTTCCTCATTTGGAGATAACATTCAATTGATTGCTTATGATCAAGATAGGTTCATACTAGATAGAAATCATACATACAAATCACACCTAAATTTCAAAGGATGGCTTAAGTATTTAATGTTTTCATTTGGATGCATGTAGATTAGATTTCTCTTTCAAGCTTTATCATGATGTTTATGTTAGATTAGACTTTGTCATTTGAAACTACTTGGTGTTAGTTTCTCCCTATTATACTTAGTTTCTTTAATATTTATACATTTGGCATGCACGGTGGGACATACTCCATTGTCTCATGCACATTTTCTCAAGTTTTTGTAGTTTAGTTTCATTTTTACTTACTAACCCTCTTTTAGCATTTATTAGATAAATCTTGTATTTCTTAACTTGTTTTGTTGAGTTTGCATGATTTTAGTTCTCTTTGCAGGTATAAGGGAGGTGAGGTTCTGCCAAAATTGAAGCTAATTGGACAAATATTTGACCTTTGTGACATTCTTTTTGTCAAAATCCCATGTTTTTGAAGGTACACAGGTGCCCATGCGTTAGCATTAATGTTGTTTCATCTGCGTTGAAACTTGTGCTACTGCCTTGTGCTATCGTTAAACCACATGCATTACCGTTGATTTCCATTGCATTACCATTTCTAGAATTTTCACCTATGTGTATATACATAGAAAGACCTTCACACACTAGTGTTGATCTGCCTTACGTCTGTGTTAAAACCCATGTGCTAGCGTTATATGCATTTTCTTATCTATCTGCACAAAGAACTCTTTTGCGCTACTGTTGATCTCATACGGTAGCGTTACATTCCTTGCACATTAGTGTCAAAACCCCTGTGCTAGCATTGGTGTCCTGTATTACCGTTAATATCCTTGTGCTAGTGTTATTACCTGTGCGCTACCATTAAAACCTGTGTGCTAGTGTTCTGTGTCAAATTTTGGCTTGGATTTCAAAGTTTTTAGAATTTAATTTTTGGTGTTTTACTGTTGTTTTGTAATTTTAAACTTTTTTTTGTAAATTTAAAAATCAGTTTTTATAACATGTTTACATGCTTTAATGAATGTTTTATTTTCCATGCTTTTTGCAGTTAGGATAAAGTTTGTGTATGCTCTTCTCTTGCATCTTTTGGTGATCTTGAGAATCAAAAGAAGCTTTAGCCTTCTTTTTCTAACATTTGGATTAACTTGAAAATTTCATCATTCATTTTCTTAAAGGAATGAAATGTTCACAAAGCATTTTTATGGTCCTTTGATTTAAAGTTTTTCATTTCTATCTAGTCGGGTTAATTGTTGTGTATGCTCTTCTCTTGTGTCTTTTGAAAATCTTGAGAATAAAAAACAACCTTTGATCCTCTTTCAAAATGTTATAAGTTTTTGGAAAACTACTAACTTTTGAGTGCATGACCTAATACACTTGTCAAAGAATCAGGATCTAAACAAATACTAACTACAGTGTGTTGTAGGTTATCAATGGTGTACTAAACCACATTCTTAATTCAAGCTAAAAAAAACACACCATTTATTTAAAACACTATATTTGCATGTTTGGATAAGGGTTAAAACCCGTCTGTTTTGAACTGTGGGAAAGTATCTTGGCATAAGCCATAAAACTCAATTATGAGGATTACCACAGGAACCCCAAAGTAGTCCACACCTTGAGGGAAATGGTGGAATGAAATGAGAAGTGCCCCACTACCTACTTGACTAGAACAAAAATCCGTGAGAAAATGCTTCAAGTTGCTCATATGAGGCCCTATTCATTAATTTGTTTGTGGGGTAATGGTCCTTTGTCTAGGATTTATTCTAGAAAAGTGTACCTCTCTTAGGAAAGTATTGGCGAGTGTTGCGAATAAAAGCCATAGGTAGCCATTTGGCATTGGGGCCAAATTTTCCTTATCTAATCATGTTCTAAAGATCCTTCACAAAGCAACGAATTTTCTTTGAGTCAAAACCTTATTTTTGAACAAGGGGAGAGTCCATTAAATTTGGCGCCGAGTGACATTCATCACGAAACTTGCTATGTAAAACTTTGACCTAGTTTCTACCTTGTTGTCAAACAAGGCAAAACTCTACCAAAGTTGTGCTACGTATGTTTCATCACCACTTATACTATCTCCTTTGTTCTCTTGTTGAATTTTTGAGTCAAAAGAAAAGAATTTTAGCGCTGCCAAAAATAATCGTGTCCACCACTTTTGTATTCACTTACATAGACATGTTGCGGCAGGGATGTTAAGTGTTGAAAGTGTGTTGGTACATCCTCATGTTTTAGTAAGCCTTGTCTTGATACCCACATCAAGACTATCTCATTTGTAGTTAGGTTATCTCATCATTGATTTCCCCTTGAGTTGTTACGTTGCTCGCATCATATCAATACATTTTTTATACTTACATCTTATTTTTGTAAAACTTGATATAAGTTTCTAAATTGTATTGTTACGCTGCTCACATAATATCAACTCCTTGTTATACCTAGACCTTGGTTTTTTTCAAACATTGCCTTAAGTTTTGGAAGGTGTTTGTTACATTTGTTGGCATCATGTCAATACCATTTTGATACTAATATCTTGCTTTTCCTAAAATCTTGATTAACGTATCAAAGTTGTATTGTTGCGCTTCTCACATCTGTAGCCTCCATTTTCAAAACTTGGAATTTGTTTGTATTTAAACTCGTTTGAGTATACCTTGAATTGAAATCACTTCAACACCATTTTTAATACTTAAGTCTTGTTTATCCCAAACTTGATTTAAGTATTGACATTGTGTTTTCATCATTAAACCAAACCATCTTTGAGACATAAGGAGTAGGTTAATTTTGTGATTGGATCCTTGTTTAGAACTTACTTGATTTTTCCTTGGTACTTCTCATCATACAATTCATATCCTTGGAATATTATTTGATTCTTTAAATTTCTTGATTCAATTTTCCTTGATTCTTTGGGATTTTTTTCCTTAATTATTTGACATTCATTGTGACAATTGCAACCTGTCACACTGCTTTGATTTTTCCTAGGGTCATTCTAGTCTTTGTACACATTTATAAACCTTAGTGAAACATTTCCCATTATGCCAATTCTTACAAGAATGGGACACAAGAAAATTAGGGTCAAATCCTTTCATCAACGAAAATTAAACCCCTTATTTGAAGAATAAAACATGATTGACCATAGTGGCAACAAGGGGAACTCTCCTCGAGATGACTTCAAATTTGACCCCACCCATATGGATAACTTTCTCTTCCAGAATAGAAATGAAGTCTTGGTGTGTGTCATAGAATTAGGGGCTAAAATGCCACCTAAATTTGACCATACTCTTCTTACGAACATGGTTCATGGAGAAGAAGAAGTAGAACATCCCCTTCGATCCATTGATGACATACTAAACCCAGGACATGCTTTTACTTCCTAGCTAAAGGAATGAAGAAGACACACCTTCTAAAAACATCGAGTAGTTATCACATACCCATTGTTCAAATTAACCATGATGGTAATGAAGAACATGAATATCATGAATAACCACCCCAATGTGAAACTCACAAAGAACCACAAAATGATGAGGTCATGGTTCAACAACAATTATAAGATCTTAGTCATCAATTGGTGAGTTTGGCTTCCCATGTCCATAAAGACCAGAAATAAATGTTAAAACTCCGTGTAATGAGAAACCTAAGGCTACGTATCATGATATCTACACTGAAAATTGAGGTGGTGAAAAAAAACAAATCTAACCGTGTGTATATGCCTGCCTCACCTACATGTGGACAAATATTTGACCAAGAATGATAGTCTATGAAGAATTCCCTCACTAATTTGTAAGAAAATAACGTGGGACATAGTAAGAAGTAGATCAATTTGAAGAATTGTACCCATATCCTTTTGATAGAGTGATGTTAAGAACACCCTTTCCTCCTCACTTCGACTTCCCTAAATTTGAAAAATACAGGGGTAAAGGTGATCCACACGATCATATCAAATACTTCTTCATGGCTTGTCAAGAAGTTTCCTATAGACAACAATTATCTAATTCACCTATTCCCAATAGAGTCTTGGGGGCCAAACACTTGAATGGTTCCTCCATATACCTAAAGGGTTATATTTACATTTCCCTGAATTAGTAGAAAATTTTATGCACCACTTTTCATTCAATATGGAAAGTGACATTACCATGTTAGACTTATGCAACGCCAAACAAAGTAACAATGAGAACTTCAATGGTTTCCTACAAAGATGACGAGGGTTATATAGTTCATTTTCCCTTGCTCCATTCCGAGAAACAAATTGTTAGCAATTTTGTGCCAAATTTACATCTTGAAATTGCTTTTCACTTGCAAATGCACTGTGTTAACACTTTTGAAGAGGTCATAGAGAAAGGAAGTCAAATAGAAAATTATTTGTTAGCTAAAGGGACTTTGAAGCCCTTTTCAAGAGAAAATCACGAATCCAAACCTACATAGATAAACCTAAATTCTTTAACAACAAGAAAAAATGTTGTAGGTGATGGTATAACAGATTCAAAACATGTGTGCAAATAGTCCATAATAGTGCTCCTTTGAAACTTTCTAAAGGAATAGATGCACCTGAAGTCAAATGACGTGTGTTCACTCCTCTCATGGATTCCTTGTCATCAATACTGAAACAATTAGACGAAGTGAACATGATAAATTCCCTAACACTATACCCTTCACAGATGATGCATCAAAACCAACATGGTATAGAGACCATGAATACTGTGAATATCATCATTTTAAGGGTCATACCACTGAAAAATGTTTGAAGTTGAAACACTTCATTCAAGATCTCATAGATAGAGGAGAGGTTGAAATGGAATGGCCTAGACCCAATTAAATTATTCTAATCAACAGTTGGGAATTTACAAAGAGCCATTCCCTAAGCACAACAAGGGGGAGAAAAATCTAGATCAAGGTCATTCTTCCCAAACTAAAAGTGTCAATCATGTTGTTGAATCCACTAACCCGTATTTGATTCCCTCATTGGTTGTGTTTATCCACCTTGTTGAGCATGTAAATACTATTAAGGTTAAGGCACAAGAGAGTAAACCATGGCAATGTGACATGCTCACCTTGTTATTCCAAAACCTCCTCTGTCTACCCCTCAAGATAGTCACTATGATATTTTAGAACAACTTGAGAAGACCACTGCTAAGATTTCAATCTTATATCTTCTTAAAATATCCAATGTTCATAAGGAAATCCTTTGTAAAACACTTCAGGGGTTAAGAATTTTAACTGGTATTGATCCTACACACTTCCAAGCCTTGGTCACATGTGTAGATTTCTCCTTCCAAACACATTAATTTTAGCCAGCATGATATTCCTAGGATGATCATACACATAATCTACCCTTGTACATTAAATTCATTGTTAATCATAAAAAGATAAAAAGGGTGCTTGTGGATGGTGGATCAGGCCTGAATATTTGTACTTTGAAACTTGTCAGACAGTTGGGACGCACTGACACTGAATTGGAGCCTAATCATCATGATCAAGAATTATGATAATGTAGAGTGACAGATAGCTAGTATAATCACTTTGCCTATGGAAGTTGTGGCCTCACTAGTCATGATTCCCGGTTCCTTGTCTTGGACTGTAGTATAAAATTATTCACCATCAGACCCATCAAAATACACAAAATTTCTTTAATAATTGTATAAGAATCTCCACTCTCTATTTTTTCATGAAATAAATTACTTTTATAGGACCACCCTATTCTTTATTATCTATTTTTAATAATATTTTCTTTCTGCAGGACCATTCACTTTGTAGGATGTATTTTACCATTTATTTTTGTACTTAGTAATCAACCTCAATCTCCTATATGGTCTCACATGATGCTCATGCTATATACGCCATGATAAATGATGTTATATATGAGCTTGATTCTTGTGGAGAGCATGCATCCAAGATCTTGGAAGGTGTTAGCAATAGTGTACAGAAGCTTAGGTCACCTCCACTCAATGAACATTCCTCCATGGAAGAGATATTTAAGTCTTTCTAGGATTTGGTTAAGAAAGAGGCAGGATATCCCTTCTCATTCAATGAAGACACTTTGGAATCTCTTGTGAAAATTAGAGGTTCAATCTCTAATAGTGCAAGAGATCATCAATTCTAGTTCAACCAATGTAATACCCTTAGTAGCATTCCCAAGAATTGGATCAATGCTTTGATTTTTGTTTGTATCCCATAGATAGACAAGGTGGCACCTGCAGCAGCCTGTTTCAGTAAAAAGTTCAAAGGCAAAGAAATCATTCCAAGAGTATTTCCTAAATGTTCTCCAACAGTTAGATCTTCATCGGAAGAAGCTTCATCTTCATTTTTAGAATGATCACCCTCTCCCTCTCCTTCCTTCTGTCTCAATGTTATAATTCTTCATCCGGGATGTATTTTTCACTGTTTTGTCTTATTCACTTAAGTGACCTTTTATTATACATTGTAAGAGTTATTTTTCATTAATAAAAAAAGATCACTTTCATTCTCTAGGAATATGAAGGTCACAAGTGATAATAAAGTGAAAGGGCATGTGGGGGGAGATGAAAATTCATATTGTTAATCTATAAATTGGAATGGCTTTTCCATTCTAAGTGGATGCCAATTGTGAGTTTTTAGTGGATAGATTTTTCTCTACTAGATATAAGAAAAATATTACTTTATTCTATTCCTTCTTGTCTATGTTTCCTCTACTCTTTAAATACTCAACTTTGGAGGCATGGTGATCTTGAAAAACCAATAAAGAATTTTGTGCCTTTGATGAATGAATCAATATAACGTTATGTATTTGGTTTTTTAGTCTCATTGTTGTTTGCACCATTGAATTATTCTAATTAAGTGTGGATCTAATCTGATTAATGTTGTGAAAGATGTAAGTCCCTATTCACAAAATTATCCTTCCCTTCACTATATTACTCTTACCTACCTCCTTTTCTAAAAAAATTCTTCCATTATACTAAGTACAAACAATTTGCTACAGGTTTAGTGGAGTATTCCTATGTGATCCTTGGATTTAGGGCCACCCGCTAATTTGTTTTTTTGCATTCAATAAATGGGAGCCTCCTCTTTACCAATTGGAGGGACTTAGTCCCATAGTGTTGGTGAAAAATACTAATTTGTCTTTGCAAAAATTATTTCACCAACACTAATAAATCAAATGCGGTCCAATTGTAAACCTTGATGGCATTTGCAGTTGGGTTTCGAACTTGAAACATTTTGGATTTTCCCCATTTTTTATTTCGATCATTTTAAGCACAAGCTGCACTCACATGGATAATGCAAGTGATTTCGAGATGATAAAGTCAAACACAATTATCAAGTATTATTTGCGTGTTACAATTTGAGCTGTGAAAATGGTATTGTGTATGTAAGTATTTAATATTTAATTTTTTATCTCCAACTTTCCATTGATGCCTTTGTCATGTCTAACAAATCAAACACCATCTAATCCAAAAGCTTGACGGCATTTAAAAAATAGATAAAATCGATTAGCAAATAAAATATACTTGTCACTTATATGACTAACCATTGAAGAGACTCAATTATCAATGATTTTTTGTGCATCACCTCTTTTTTTGTTATTACACCTGCATTTACTCAAGCTAACAACTGAAATGGCTAGCTACAATGTCTTTCATGAAGAAAGAAATATAGTTGGATTATGACCCTTTAACCTATTGATTTTTTGCCATTTTTTATTTTGGTCCTTTTAAAATCAAAGTTCCCTTGCGTGAAAAATGGAGTCTCATTCTTAAACTTCCGTTCCCCAAGAGTGTATAATCAATCATTGAAGGGACTAAATTATTGATGATTTTTTAGACAACGGTTTTTTTCCTACACTTACTCGATTTCTAAATTGTAAACAAAGGCTACAAAGTGCACCAATAAGTAAGAATTGTGACTGAGTTTCAAAAATAGAACCAATTTAATTTTCCCTTATTTTTTTACAATTTTGGCCCCTTTAAGTGTAATTTACACTCACATGAATAATAGAGCAAGATCGAGTTAATAAAGTGTAACACAAATGATAGATATTATTTTGGTGTTACAATTTGAGTTGTGGAAAATGAGTGGGACATGTAGGTATTTAATTTTAACTTTTTTATTTCCAACTTTCCATAGATGTCTTTTTCTTATCTAACATATCAAATGCCATCCAATCAAGAAACTTGATTGTATTTGTGATTGGCTGTCGAACATATAACCTATTGGATATAATATGAGCAAGATCACGATGAGGAAGTGGAACACATATAACAAATATTTTTTGTGTGTTACAATTTGAATGGTGGAAAAGGTGTTGTACACGAAGGTATTTAATTTTCAATTTTTTATTTCCAAATTTCCATTGATATCTTCATCTTTTCTTATAAATCAATCTCTTTCCAATCGAGAACCTTGATAGTGTGTAACAAAATTAAAAAATAACATATCTCGATTGGAAGGTAAATCTACTTGTCACTCATATGACTAATAATTGGAGGGCTCAATTATCAATGATTGTTTGTGCATCACCTATTTTCCAACAATTACTCTTGCATTTACTCAAGTTGAAAACTATCCAGTGGGGCTAAAAAGTGCTCCATGAAGAAAATAGTGTGGATGAGTTTCAACATTGGAACCTATTGGATTTTCCCCATATTTTATATTTTGGCCCCTTTAATCTTAAATTACACTCATGTGAATAATGGAGTATGTATAAAAGACTCAATCATTAGACATGTATGGAAAACCACTAGAGGGACTTGATTATTGATGATTATTCGTGCATTGCCCATTTTCAAACAATTACTTGTCCTTAATATTGAAAAGGGGAGCTACAAAGTGATCCAAAAAGTAAACATTTCATTTGTTTTTCAAACCATTTTTTCATTTGTCCCCTTTAAGCAAAAATCACATTGATGTGGATAGTGCGAGCAAGTTAATGACGATAAAGAAAAACACAACTACCAAATATTATTTGGAAGCTACATTTTGAGTTGCGGAAGGCACAATACATGCATGTATTTAATTTTCAATTGTTGTTTTCATGTTTCCATGATGTCTTCGTCTTATCTAGCTAATCAAATGTCATCCAATTGAAAAATTTGATGCCTTAAAAATAAAATAAAAATTAACAAAGCTTAATTAGAAGGTAAAATCTATCTATTGATTATATGACTTTTACATGCATTGCTTGTTTTCCAACAATTTCTCTAACTTATAGTGGACAAGCTCAATTAATGATTGTTGATGTAATGTAAGCAAGATCAAGATGGTAAAGGGGAAAAGGTGTGGGAGATGTATGGTTTTAATTCCCACCTTCTTATTTCCAGCTTTCCATTCATGTATTTGTCTTATCTAACAAATTCAATGTCATCTACTAGATAACCTTGATTAAAAAAAAACAAACAATAACAAAGTCCATTTTATGTTTTTCGTCATGTTATTGCTGCTAGATAACCCCTAATGTATGTCGAGCATGTTTTTCCTTCCTTCTAATTGAAGTATAGATAGTGCCCGTGAATGAAAGACATGGATGCCATTTCTTCCATATAGAGAATGGTTGTCCTTCATGCCAATCGAAGTATGGAGGAGGTACAGGACCACACACTACCATGTTTTCACATTCCTTTGCCCACTGGGAAAAGATACTTAATTTTTTTTATCAAATATGATTTTTTGTCCATTCCTATGAGGTAAAAACATAGAAACCCTCATCGTTACCTTGATAGCCAGATAAAAACCCTATTAGTAGTTGCACATGAATTTGCTACCCTATGATGTATGGTCAATTCAAAAAATCCATGTCTCTAAAGTGTCCTGTGAGACACGCAAGTGAATTCCTCTTTCATTTACTTGTGTTCCAAATACTGAATAAACACAAGGACTGAAAATATAACCAATAGACAATATGTATGGACTGCTCCTTGCATTTAGAGGTATCTCATAAATATGTGGCTTCTACAACTTGCACATTGCACACTGTTATTCCTTCACACGATTGGCTAAAATGACATGTGATTGTACGAAAAAAGAGTTGGTAATGGTTTCTCACATCATTTCCCCTAACTTGCACTTGTCCTTTCTCCTCTATCTAACCCCTTTTTTATTACCTCTCATCCTCTCCCACATTTTCCCTTCTTCTTCATGCCCTTTAACATTTCAATCAAAATTTTCACATGCAATTGCTAGTGTATTTCATATGAAAAAATCCATGTCGCTTCCATTTCATACTATCAGAGAGTCCAATAGTAAAAAAATACCATCACATATGAATAATTAGTTAAATTGAATCTAGAATATTATTTTCAAAAGTACAAGAATATATGATTCCATTGCAAAATCCTGTCGGCATTCATTCTTCTTGTAATTCTATGTTGGCCCAGTATGATAAAGAGCAGAAGGAAAAAATTGTTTACTTCTTGAGCAGAAAATTGATAGCTTATGAGCTCAACTATCCACAGATTGAAAAGGCTTGTCTAGCCATATTTTTTTCCTTTCAGAAACTACGTCACTATTTTCTCAACAATAAAGTCAAGCTTATTTCAAAGGTCAATACTTTAAAATACTTGTTATCAAAACCATCCCTAACAGGAAAGATGGTTAATTGGATTATCTTACTAAACGAGTTTGACATTAATTATGTACATCAAAAGTCAGTGAAAGGACATGTTCTAGCATATCAAATAGCAAAATATCTACTACCAGGTACTAAACCTTTGAGTCTGGAACTATCAGATGCATCCATAATGTACCCCGAGGAATCTATTTTCCGATAACTATACTTTGATGGATCCTTTACCTTTCATGGTTCATATGTCGGAGTTGTGTTGATCACTCCTACAGGAGACTTGATTCCTCAAGTGTTTCAACTCGAATTCCCATGCACAAATAATATAATAAAGTATTAAGCCCTTATTGTAGGGATGAAGCTAGCTATCAAATGGGATATCAGACAAGTCAATTTCATTGGTGATTCAATTCTCTTTATAAAGCAAGTCACAAATGAATACAAGGTCAAAGATGAAAAACTTCTTCCATACAAAAGAATGGTTGATTATTTGAAGGAGTTCTTCAAGCAGATAAAAAAAGAACAAATAGCAAGAGAATAAAATAGATTAGGGAATGCTATGGCTACAATAGGATCCATGTTAAGTACTCCACCAGGGAACAATGATATGTTGTTCTTTGTTGAACATTTAAGAACACCAGCATATGACATATCAAATTCTTGTTTGGTATGCGACGTTGTTGGTCCCCTTTCCCTATGGTATGTTGAAATATTTAATTACCTCCATGATGGAACCTTCCCCACAAACATATCCTGTACCAAAAAATGCACCCTCATCCAATGCATAGCACACTATACACTACTTGGGGGCACCCTCTTCCGCCGAGGCTACGATGGGAATCTGTTGCAGTGTTTAAATTTGGATGAATTCATCCAAGCAATCAATGAGGTGCACAAAGGAATTTGTGGAGCTCATACTAATGGGATCATCCTTGCAAAGAAAATACTCAGAGTAGGCTAATATTGTCCTACCATGGAGCATGACTATTGTAACCATGTGAAGGAATGCATGGATTTTCAGAAGTATGACAATTTGATATATGCACTGATGTAATCCTTGTAACAAATCAAACCACCTTGGCCATTCTCAAAGTGGGGTCTTGATCTAATAGGAAAACTTAACCATATCTCCTCATATGGTCATAAGTTCATCATAACTACTATTGAATACTTCACAAAATGGGTAGAGGTTGTTCCTCTTACATATGTTGAAGGTGCCCATATCTCTAAATTTATAATAAACCATATCATTTGTCTCTATGGTATCCCCTTTGCTATTATTATTGATAATGGCAAGCCATTTAAAAATAAAATTGTGAAATCCCCCTCAATTTTTCAAATCTCCCTCAAGTTTTTGACCCCCTATTACCCTCAAGGTAATGGGCAATCCGAAGCTTCCAATAAAACCCTAATTCACATTATGGAGAAGATGGTGAATTTAACAAGATGTAACTAGAATTTACAGATTCACCCTACCTTTTGGGCATTCAGAACATATATCCACACCCCTATAGGTGCCACTTCATACTCCTTAGTATTCGACATGGAAGATGTACTACCTCTAGAAATCAAGATCCCTTCTTTGCATATTGAGATAAGGGATTACTTGAATGAAGAAGAGGACTACAGAGTAGCTCGACTGGCAGAGTTGAATCTATTCGACGAGAAATGAATTTACACCCTCAATCACCTTAAAGTGTATCAGGATCGAGTGCGGTGAAGCTACAATAAAAGAGTAATACCTCACCAATTTGAGGTAGGAGACTTGGTGTTAAAAAGAATAAAAAACACTAATAAGGATCGAGAAAAGAAAGGGAAGTTGGAGCCTAATTGTCTAGGACCATATGTTGTAATTTCCAAGTTTGGCTCAGGTGCCTATAAGCTTGCCTATCCAGATGGTTAAGAGATTTGAGAACCCATGAACACAATGGATCTTAAGTGTTTCTATGCTTAAGTGTGGGGTCTCTAAAATATTAGAAAAGAAAAAAAGTATAAAAATAGAAAGAGAAAAAGAGAAATAAACAGGTGCGTCCAATAGTGAAAACCATGCAATGGTGGTAATTTGGACAAGTCATTTGGTGAAAATTGGTTTCCGGTGCCATTGGAGGGTTTGTTGTTCACAAGTAGTTCAGGTTTAAGAGTATGATAGATTTTTCCTATGCTGGTCTTTGCCCTCATCTGAGTCCCTTGTGAGCATGTCCCTCTTTGCCCTGATCCGACTAATCCTTCTTCTGAATACAGAGGGTTTGACTTTGAATGTACCCATCTCATGCTAGGGGAAACTTCTCATCTTCACTTCTCGCACATAACACGTGGAATTTTTCCCTTATACATCCCATCTAATGTTGGGGGCATCCACGTATATTTGTTTCCTGTCACATTCACTTCAGAAAAATTCTTAGAAAACATAAAAAACATTCATATAATTTTGTGGAAAATCCCAAAACATTCAAATATGTTTCATAGAAAAATCCAAAACAATAGAAAATTGTCTCGAGATAATACCCAAAAATAGTGAAAAACGTCCCAAAATTGTCCCACAAAACAAAGTAGTAATTTGTTTACTTTTAGTTGTTGGTTTGTATGGTTTTACTTGTATTGATTTTTTGTATTGTGTGCTTTAAGTTGGATTCACTTGCTTACTTAGATTGAATGTTACTTTAATCTGTGGTGCATTGCATTGAGTTCATTTTATCTTGCATACTTATAGATAAATGTGTTGCTTTGATTAGATTTGTTTAAATTGTTCTTGTTATTTTTACTTGTACGTTTATGTTATTATTTCATCATCATATCAAATAAACCATCACATCTATACATCATATATCAATAAACGCTAAGTCTACATCACACATGTATGCTAAAGCTAATCATCAAGTACTGTATCATCAATGGGGCAAGAGGGGTTGCACATGATCAAAATCTAGTCCCCCCCACACCAATATCAAAAATAAAAACATATTTTACTCAAAGTATCTCATCAACATGTAATATGACATTAGCTAAGGCTATCTCATAAATCTAACAACATGTGATACAAACATAAACATACAGATTAAACATGATATCCCATAAACAAAATGTGATACATTGGTAATCCATCAATCATCATACATCATCATAATATAAATTTTGTGTACAAAAAAATGTGTCTCAAAACTACATCTCGATACAATGATCCATCATGGACTATCTATACAAAAATGAGCCCATCATGGGCATATGGATAAAAAAAATGTACCTTCATCACGAGGCATGATAAAAAAATTGTACATATACATCCATACAAAAGTATGCCTTCATATCGAGGAGATACACCAAAAATATACATCTAGTACATCAATAAGAGAGTCAACCATGAATCTCAACCTCTTGGGACTACCTGGTCCGGGTCTGCCACTAGGTGGGGGCATCTGAGGTGATGGATGTGTAGAAGGCATTGCACCATATTGTGCCAACCCATGCTACTCTAAAGCTTGTTGTCCTAAAGGAACCTGTACAGATCGCGCTGATCGTGATGGCTTATGGGATCTAGACCAAGACATGCTTCCTATTATCTGACTATACTCAAGAGCATCTCTACTCGTTCGGAATGGCCGCATGATATTACATCCTATAGTATGTAGCCTCAGATGTTACTATGGAAGCACTCTAACCAATTAATAATTATACCCCTGAAGAAGTGCCTACCTGATGAAGCATATCACACTTTGCTCTCACACTGGCTAACTCTATCCAGCCAAGCTCTATCTGCTACAAATTGGTCCCTCTCCTCCTGTAGTTGTATCCTCTCAGTGATCACCTAATCTCACTCTATCATGAGCTGTACTCTCTCGGCCCTGGCTTGATCTCACTCTGTAATGAGCTGATCCCTCTCTACAATCACCTGAGTTCTTTGAGTAATGGCGTCCCTCTCAGTTACAACCTGAAGCTGTAGGGTTGTAACCTACTGAAGCTACTGCTACAAGGCAACCACCTACCCACCATTCTGAACATCCTCCTCCATATCCTCTCCGTCCCTGCCATCTCCTCCACCTCCTGGTGGACTATGTGGTGGACTCACGTGAGGGGGTGATGGAGGTTCCTGCAATGGTGCCCGTAATGGAACCTTAAGGGGCATATGTGGTGCTAATACTTGTGGCCACACCACTACCTTTTGTTGCACTAAAGCATACTGTTGGAATAGCACCTGTTGTGCTGGTACCCCTATCTGCAATCCTATATGTGGACCTGCTTGTGCCCTAGGATCTGGGCCTTGTAATCCCTATGTTGTTGTGTCTAGTACCTCTATGTGGAATGGTCAAACGCCGAGGTAACACTGTAGCATACCACCTGCATAATCTGGGGTTACCCCTAGATCCAATATCAGTGCCCGATGTACCCAAGGCTATGGAACCACCTATAAGAAGCTAGTACGAGCTCTGACCTAACCTAATTGGGGCCCCATATGAAAGTTCTCTCTGTATCTGCATGCATACCACATCTCATCACTAGGAATCCCCTAGATAAGACCAAAATGATGTTAGACCCTGTCCACTCTGTACCACTCCATGATATGGCTCCTACTCCCAAGAATGAAATGGTCCACTGTAGCGATTCTCAACTCAACTACATCCTGAGGCCAATGGTACAACCTGTATGACCACCATGTGATCATGTGAGGTTGTACCTCGTCAAACGCATCACCTATAATAATCTATGTTCCCCATGTGACCATGAATATCATCTCTTTCTGGAACCTAACCCATGATGGAAGGATCTCTAATAACTCGAGGCTCTCAATGCTCATATAGGGCGTCCTATCACAATATGGTCCCAAGCCCATATCTGTAGCAAAGTGGCAGGACCCACATACCTCTGTCCATGGTAAGATATCAAATGCAAATATGTGTATAAATGAGCCTAGTATACACTGACCCCAACAATAAACCTCTCCCTGAAGCAGGTCATGAATCACTCCAATAAGTCCTAGAGGAAACCGAGCACCAGTCTTGTCAGGAAACAATATGTTGCTAACAAGAGATAACAAGAATACAGGGACTCGTCTCACGCGTTGATCGACTATACACCTCCTAATGAAGAGTCATACCTCGGTGAGGTATGTCTACCACTCCAAACATCTGTGGCTATGCATCACTCAATACGGTCCTAACGACCATCATATGTGATCAAGCGACCCTGGATATGAACTCGTAAGATCCGCCACACATCCTCTAAAGTGATGCTCATCTCACTGGTAGGAAGACAGAACATCTGACTCTCACTCTACCATCTCTCAGCTAAGGTTACAAGAAGGCTATGTGATATAAAGTAATCTATGGCATGTGGGCCACGTGTGCTAAACCAGTCACCTCTAATGTGATCTCTAGAAAAATTTGGTCACGTCGTCTAAAGTCGCCTCGTAGGCCCGGAGCCGCCCATGTTGCTCCCGCATCTCTAATACCTATAAGTCCATCTGCAGAGCCAATCAAGTAATTTATTATGATCTTATTCTTCTATATGTCATTATTTTTCTATTCTACATGTTATTATTTTATTTTTCTATCTAATTCATGTATCCTACCATTTAGGTTTTCCTAGAAACCTTCATTTTCTTCTAAAAATATTCAAAGTGTTTTTTATGCACTGGCACCCCCCTGGTGCAAGCGCACCTGCTTACTGTGGGCACCCTCAGAGCACCATTGCACCCCCTCACTTATGGGTCAGCGCCCCTATCCGCCCATAGGTGCACTCAAAATTTTCCACGTGAGCAAACCTCTCATGGCACTCAGCACATGTCTTCTTTGCATAGGCGCATAGGCGTATACCCATGATGTTTGGAAAATTTTACATAGGCACCATATCTTAATGTATTGACACATACACGCCTACGCATGCTTCAGTACTTGGCGTGACCCATGAGCACAGGTGCGCTCCAAGGGTCGCGATGCACATTTAAGCACCTTAACCTACCATGTAACTACCCTAATAAATGTGTTTTACCCTAAAATTAAATGCTATAATTGTACAAAGATGAAGATTTTAAGTTTGTGTACCTGTGGGCCATCCATTGGAAGTCTCATGTAGTCTCTCATGCGATTCCGCATGGTGTTTCTAGTTTTGCACCCTCGCCATCTTCTCCCGTAGGTCAAAGCTCAAATTAACAGTAAAAAGGTAAGTGAATGTGGTAAATGAACTTGTCGCGATGGCTTATATACCCATTTTTACCCCCCGCGATGTGTTTCTCACCCCCGAGGTGCCCTGGAGCCGTCGTGGTTCTTCTAAATTCTTCTATACACTCGCCGTGATGATTATTTTTAATAAATAATTATTTTGCGCCCGTTTTTGCTACACTGGGGCATGTTTTTGCTTCCCAACGGCCTTTTCTACTACCTAAGGCATATTTTTTCCTTACGGTGACTTTTAACGATGTCTCATGACTTCGTTATTTCTTCTATAATATTTTATTCTGTAAAAATAAAAAAATTCAAAAAACCCAAAATTTTCAAAAAAATTGGTAAAATCATTAAAAATCCAAAAAATTGCAAAAATTCAATTTTTTTCAAAAATTGGTAAATGGCATGCACACAGCTGAAGCCTGTATCAAATGCATTGTCCTCGAACATCAAAATTTGTTCCTAAAAATCATCTTTCTAAGGTTCTTGCTTGTTCTTGTCTCAAACGACTTGTGGATCATCGTGATCTACCTCCATTAACAAAGTTGGCTTGCTTACTATGTCGGTACTCCCGTGCAACAGTGAGTTGCCAGAGACTGTGTCATAGTGCATGAATGCTTTCCATAGGACTACTTGTGTCCTCCATTATTCCCCTCACATGTATCCTTGCTTGGGGCACCATTTTTAACCCTTATTGTTATAACACGAACATTCAAGAACTGAAGCTTGATAACAAAAACATTGGTGCAACTATCTTGAACGTTGTTTGTTTGAGTATGTGTGATTGTACTTGTTTCTCTGTTAGGTTAGTTGGTTTACTTTCTCGTATTGCATTGCATTATGTATGTTGCATGGAGTTAAGCATCGTTTTACTTTCTTGTATTGCATTGCATTATGTATGTTGCATGGAGTTACGTATTTTTAGCAATGAACAAATGTTAGTAATTTAGCTTTTCATGTTATCTTACACTTTTGTTTATTTTCAATAAAGGCTGATGATGTAGATCATAGGGGAAAAATGATAAATAAATTTTCTTATTGAAGATTGGATGTAAATAAAGAGCTATTCCCATTCTCCATTGTCATTTCTTATCACTACTAATTTTTCTTCCAAATCACCTAGGGCAATAAACAACCATGTTTATCCCTATCCTTATTTCTTCTATCCATTTCAATCATATTTTCGATTGTCGATTGACTTCTTCTATCACCCCATCAACACTTGAGGGGGCATCCTTCATTCTACTATTTTTTCTTCAAAATTTTACTTGTTTATTCTTGTCTACTATATTTGAAGTGAAGTTACTTACTTCACCTTAAACTAGGGGCAAATGTAGACACCTAAATTCCACTTTTGCAATCTTATTGCCAAAAGCACACAAATCGCTCTCATTCTTACCAATTCTGTTATAATTAGTGATTTTTGCTAATTAACTAATGTTTCTTACCATTTTGGTCAATTAACAATGCTTTGTTGATTACCTAACCCCTTTCACATTCAGGATGCCACTTTATGACGACATCGTAAGTCAAAATCCTCTTCCAAACAGACAATTAGCTATTATTAGCTAATTAAGCCTATTTTATCCTTGTTTTGGTCAATATACCCTATTATTGGCTCAAACCCCTCTTCCAACCACTCAAAATCACCCCATTTCCCTCCACAACATCTCAGCAAGCTTCAAAATCTTATCCTAGCCTCCTAATTGACCCTAAGTGGTTGATTAAGGCTCCTCACATCTTAATCACTTTTTAATTCACTAATTGTGATTAGCAAACTTTAATCATGATTAGCAATCCTTAATCTAATTTGTGCTTTTAGTCCCACATGCACCAAGATGTTAGTTTTTCCTCAAAGGAAAAACTATAAAAAGGACTAACCACATACCTTTAAACTTTACACCATGCTTTGATTTGCATATCATATAAGAAATATGATTAATAACCAAGCTCAATCCTTGCCTAAAGTCTTCAATGGGGTTAGTAGATGGGTATCCAATATGATCTTGTAGTCATTTTTGGAGATACCATCTCACCTTCCTTGGAGTAGCAACAAACCCAATTTGATTGCCCTCTTAGATCTATTTAGGTCTATGTTAGTTAAGCAATTCATACATAGTAAGGATGCTTTGTAGATTAATGTTTAATTCCATTTATTTTACATTCATAGCATGCTTTTAAGCTTTGATCATTGATGTTACATTCCTAAAACTTAGAGCTTGACTATAGGTGGCAATGGTGTTATCCTTTCCTAGTTAGTCATACTATTTGCTTTTAAAAGTTTGGGGTGTTATCAGTTACTTTCCATCCAGAGAAGTATAGAGTTTTATCTATAAGTTGAAGGGGAAGGAAAATAACAGAAAGGGAAATGGAAAGAGGAATGAAAAGGGAAATGACTAGAGAAATGGGAAGGGCATGGGAAAAAGATAGGATTTCTGACTTACCTGAATGTCTTCTTTCCAATGAAATACTTCCAAAGATTTCTTTCAGAGATGTCATACGATGTTCCTTGCTCTCTTGAAGTTGGCGATTCTTATGGAAAAAAATGCTCAGTTCTTAATTTATGTTTCCAAGATTTTTAAAATCAAAAGGATCACAACATACAAGTCATAATTGAGAATGCCCTGTTCAACCATCATGCTCCTCTCCATGTTTTTCAGCTTTGGATTACTTTTACCGACTGTAAGGGTCGCAATTGGGTTGATAATTGGGTTCATCTAGCAACTCTAAAACATGTGAAATGAATCATTCTTGAAATATCTGAAAGAAATGCAACCACTGGTAAGAAGAAGCCCCATAGTTTCTTGAGGTTACAACTTGGAGACTTTGTTTTTGAGTGTGTAAGCCTTGCCACTTTGAAAGTAAATTGTTACTTTCTTCCGAAAATACCTACTAATTTTTCAGGGTTTCCAATCTCTTAAATCATGTTATTGGTACTTTGTGCCTGGTTTGAATGATGAAATATTCCTACGGCTTATGGAGTTGTGCCCAAATCTTTATAATTTGGGGGTTTACGCTTGTTTACATTTGAAATATCTGAAAATAAATGCCGCCAATATTAGGCACCTAGATATAGGATTTTTAATGCCTGAAACATCATTGGAGATGGTTTCACCTTATTTGAGAAAAATCAAGCTCCAACAATACCACTTGGTCCAAGGGCTTCATTTATTGAAGATATTTTCAAGAGCAAAATCGGTAAAAAAAAAAAAACCCTTCTAAACTATGGCAGAGTCAATCAAGAGATTCCTAGTTTCGTTGTTCTTCAACGTTTTCCTCACCTTCAAGAACTAAAAATCCATGGACAATGTTTCCAAGTAAGTTAATTTGTACATTGAAGCTAAATAACTCAATGTTGCAATACTAGTTTTGTTAAAATATTTCTATGTTACAACACTAGTTCTGTTAGTTGTAGCAGGTCATGCATTGTAGATGATGATACTTTGCTTATATTAATCCACATTATTGTCTTGTTCTTTACTATAAGGATTTTAAATTATTGTAGGCTTACATGTTTTGGGATTTTATCTTTTATTTTTTTTAGCTTGACTGCCATTTTATTATGAATATTTTTACCCTATTATTGTCTATGTGTCACAAGTATTATCTAGTCTAATTCTTCAATTTGGGTCATTTGTAGATGAAAACTTTTTTCTTTATTTTTTCTCTATGAATGAACCCACTTTAAATTTCATCCAGGAGATGATATAAGTGGACAAGGTACCAAAAGGGGTGACATTACAACTTTCAAAGAAGGTGAAGGTCCATATCGGGCCAGTGATTGATGAAAAGGAAGTGTCTCTTTTGGGTTTCCTACTTAGAAATTATCCCTTAATTTCTATAAGGATTTTTTTGCCTCCTCGCTGTTCCAAAATCATCTAAAACAAATTTCTGGATTTGAAAAAGGAGTTCCCATAACCCAACATTTCCATTCACAAAATAAGATGGATACACAAGTGCAAAATAGTTTTCCAAATTTGTGACACGTCTCCTGAATATTTGTGAAAAGTTTCTGAAATTTGAAAGAAAAGTTCAACAGATACATTATTTAGGTTGGATGTTCCTCTGGTTATCATCATTCATCAAGTCATAGTTTATCTTTTTCAGGAAAAAAATTTCAAGCGACATTTATGATTTTTTGTTGGGTTTTATTGAATTATACATTGTTTTGCTCATAATTGCAATAAGATTTTGAGTTAACCTCTGCATAAGTGTTCTGAGGGCTTTATTGAAATAATTATTGTAGTATTCTGAATATTTATCATATTCTATTGCAACAAAATCTTATTGTCTATAAAACTTTCTTGTTCTTGTTTAGTGATGGTCAATATTTTCATAAAAGTTATGAAAGAACTTCTTGTGATTCTTTTACTTCATTGAAGTTTGTTTTTATAGAAACCAACAAAAGTATACACACTGAATTGAACCGAGCCTAGTGGTTTGGTTAGCAACATTTAAATATATTTAATGATATTTTGACAGGCCTTCAGTTTGACCCAATAGGGCTGAATATATCCTTGTGTCTGTGTGTGATAAACACTTACTTTGTAGGTTGGCAACCTGAAAAATATCCTGGTAAGTACATATTATTCAAAACTCTCATGGGATTTTGGTTGAATTGATTAAAGGCTATGTGGGGAATAGGTTTTCAAGCAGTATGATGAGGAAAATAAGGGATTACTTACTGCTTGCAAAATTGTTTCATATGTTATAATCTTCCACTAAACTTTTTTTATTTAAGAAATTTAAAACATATAATTTCAAATATGCCTAGGTTTTAACAAAAAAAGAAAATACTTGGAACAAAAAAAGTATGCAGTGCCATATTCATAGCATGAATTGAAAAATTCCATATTCAGAGGATTATCTATGATGTAATATGGTTTACCTAGATTGGCATGTTATTTAATAACAAGATAACTAGTCATATAGGTAAATATTTACTATTGGAACTGCACATTGTATTAATTAAAATATAAGAGAGTTACAGAGTAAGGGGGAAAGCAAACAACTCATGGTTCCACAAAATTCCACGAAGGTAGCAGAAAACACCAAGAAGGCAACAAAAATGCCAAACATGCATCAAAAGAACACCATGAGGGCTTACTTCAATAGGAAAAAAGGGAAACTAGAAAACAAAGCAAAAGAAACATTAGGCACAAGCCGCCGCTACACCAGGAGGAAGGGGAGGATCATCCCGAGGAGGGATGAAGACTCCATAATCTGGTTCGGTGGATGATATATCCACCTGCCAAGCATCCTAATCGGGGATACCACATCTGAAGAGGCACCATAATTCCCCATCCAGTGGGTGGAGATACTGTGAGAGTCTGCATAGCTAGTGAAAATGATCCCCATCGTAGAGTACTAGCACCACCTTTACCTCATGGAGGCGGGCTCCTTCCAGGTCCAGAGGAAGATGAGGTAGAAGGTGGTCACACGGGGAAGTAGAGTGGTGGATTCTCAAATGGCTCCTCCGACGCGCACCCGAAGAAGGTGGCCGCCATGGAGGTGAAGGCCGAGGTTGCGGCAGTGGTAGATCCAGTGTAACCCTACTCATCGTACATGATTCACTCCCCCAATGATCCAACAACTCCTGAAGATGTGAAAATTCCAAGGCAACCTTGGCAGCTTGAACTTGTATCTGTAGGCAAAGCATAGACATAATAAGCAATTTTTCATCAGTAGAAAAATGTATAACAAAGTGATCTTTCTTGAAAATAAATGGATTTCGAGCTTTTCAAATATGAAACAAAATATAGGCACAAAAGAAATGTGACAAAATTAGCAATATAACTATGCCAAGGGCTAAATTCACCAAATAAGGCCAAACACCAAGAGAAAAATTCAGGGTGGTAAGGCTGAAATAACAAGTGGATCCAATGCCAAATAACTTGAGCACATTGACAAGACCAAGAGAGGTGTAAAAATGACTCAAGGCAGGAACATAAGGGGCAAGTAGGAGGAATAATGTCCAATGTTTCTGAGTCGTTATCCAAAAGGAAAAACCTTTATAGATAAGAATCCATAGAAAATGATTAACTTTGGGCTCCTACGGAGGATTCCAAGTGCGGGAAAGCCAATGAATCTAGGTAGACTGAGCTGACTGTAAACTGTAAAACCTAGATTTCATTGAGTTTATCAATGGCTGGAGAAAGAGGATGAATGAGATTGTAAATTACTCGAGTATGGTAACACAAAAAGCCAATGTTTTGATTCCAGTGCCAGTCCCGCCACCAAGCAGTCAGAGGTCGGAGGCCAAGTTTATGAAGCATAAAATTTGGGAGGAGTTCCTGAATTCAACAGATAGTTAGACGGTCTGAATTAAGAAACTTGAATTTAAATTTTATCTCAAGTGAAGAAATCCAATCTCTGTGATGCACCAAATCCTGGATAGAATGAATTCCCTTGAGAAAGAGCTAAATAACATTAATGTCAGGGGTTTAAGCTAACAAAAGAGTGTTATCCATGAGGATAGGAGACCACTCGATGTTAAATAAGTTAAAAGAGAGGCCAGTGCTAAAACCTTTGCCAACCCATCTCATAAAAGGCTTCATGTGTTCAAAGGATTTCCAAATACTCTTTGCAACAAAGGTGCCCGAAATCTTGATAGGTGTATAGGTTATGATAAGAGAATGTAAACCAATGTTGTTCCATATTTTCAACCATTAGGAGTTCCAGACTCAATGCAATGCCTTAAGATAATTTTCTAGGCTTGCGACCCTGAAAGATAGTGAATAATCCATTTAGTGCACAAGGACAAGCTTGTCAATTAACATCAATGATTCTCATGTTGCCTTGATCCCGAGGAAGACAACAAACCTCCTAAGCCACTTTGTCAAAGCTAGCTGGACCAGAACGTTTACACCAAAGAAAGTCTCAAAGTAGCTTGGCAAATTGATTGAAGGAAGTATGATAAGGACACTATCAAGAAGAATAACAAACATGGGTAACTACCAAAATTATGGTACAAATCTAGAGTTTTCCATCCAGAGACATCGGTTTGGAAGACCATTTGGTAACTTTCTATTCTACCCTGTTAAGTACATAATTCCATAAGGTAGAAGAGTCACTGTCAAATGTAAAGGGAATACCAAGGAATCTGAATTGTTCTCCATGCCCAATCCATTTCTAGGGGTAAGCCTTTAGCAATTCTAACAGAGGGAGAAAAATCTGAGGATAACCTAAAGTTTTAGCCATCTAAATACTAGAGCCAAAGGCCAGACAAAAAGTGTCAAGACAATAAAAAATTTGCCACATTCTGTTCAGATTCTACCATTGTAAGAAAAAAATCATTAGAAAAGTGGCCATTAATCAACTAAGTTTTTGTGGTCTGGAATAATAATCCCATGAATCCGACCCTGGGTAACTTGATAAGAAATTAAGCATCGCAGGGCATCAATAACAAGGACAAACAAAGCCAGAGCAAGAGGACTTCCCTATCTAATGGAACGGAAGAGACCAATGGCAGAATATTGGTGTCCATTAATGTTGACTCAAGAAGAGGCATTCGAGAAAAGTTTGGAAACAATAGACATAAAGAATTCACCAAATCCCAAGGCTTTAAGCATCACCACAATAAAAGTCCACTCAATAAGATCATACGCTTTCTCAAAGTCAATTTTAAGAAAAAATGACGTCAGAGAAGAAATACGGGCCCATTCCATGCCCTCCCAAATAGCCAAAAGGTTGTCCTAGAATGTAATGACCTTTGACAAAACTAGTCTGGTCAGGCCAAAAATCTTAGGCAAGATGTCAGCAATGCAAAGAGATAACACCTTAGCAAGGATTTAATAAGAGAAATTCAACAGAGTGATAGGCCACCAATTATGGATCTGTCCTGAATCGCTAGCTTTCGGAATGAATTTTATGTTTCCCTGATTGAAGAAGCTTCTAAGAGAGTGAGAATGAGGATATTCATTATACACCCGGAGAAAAATCATTTCCAATAAAGGACCAAGTTGCTTTATAAACTTAACAAGGGAAACCATCACGACCGAGAGACTTAACATTCGCTAGACAAAGCACAACTGCATAAAGCTCCTTTAAAGTAAGGGGGGATTCACAACAAGCTCAATCTATGAGTGTGAGTTGCAAAGGCACAACATCAATGCATTTCTGTAAAGCGGTGACTCGCTCAACTGAATCCTTGTGAGCTTGAAAAACTAGACAATACTTCTGGACAAATGCATTATGTTGGACCTTTGTCATGTGTCATATGTGTTGTCATTGATGTCAAGCTGAATCAGTTGATATCAAGTTGCATTGATGAAAAAAGGAGTAAGTTGGTAAAGTGAGCAAGTGAAGAAGATGAAGGTTGATTGGTAGTGTCAGCTCACAAAGGCTCCAGGATGACTAAGGATAAGTTCTAAGGGACTTAATCAATGAATTTTTTGCACACCACGAAGATGAGGAAGATATGCACTAAAGATAGGAGACATCCACTGAATACTAGAGATTACGGAAGAGAGCAAAATATAGCCACCGAAGTCTAGAAGAGGTCATGGAGAAGAGTTAAACGACACAAGTAAAGTCGCAAGTAAAGAGGAAAGTGACATGCATGAGGACTTAGTCGTGAAACTCAAACAAGAACTGCCAAATACTTGAAGTAGACGTCAATGACTTGCAGAAAGAATGCAAAAATCTAGAAGAACTGTGGAAGTTATGTGAAGGCTACGGGTAAAGGAATGAATCCACCAAAGAAAAAAGAGCCAAAGGACAAGCAAAGATACAAGAAGGAGAAATCTTCTGAAAGGTTCATAAGATAAAGTCACGTAACACCTGAGAAGTCGTATGAGAGAAAGGTAAAACCATGGGTGTGAGGGAAGAGTCATGAAATGATAATTTGTGAAATCAAGGATAGGAAAAGAAGATAAGCCATGGAGTAAGGAAGTCAAAAGCAACATGGAGGTAAAGGAAAAGCCACTGGAGAAGCAAGCTAGATAAAGGGAAGTTAGGAGGAACTGCACATAAGGGAATAGCCACTAAAGAACCGAAAAGTTAGTAAGGAAGAAATTCATAGAAATGAAAAAGCCACAGATGAAAGGATGGAGTCGCGAATGTGAAAAAAATATGCTGGAAGGAAGCGAGAGCCACGTATAAGGAACAAGCTATGTGGAAAGGTGAAGGACAAGGAGTAATAGTCGTGAGACATTGCAAAAGCCACGAGAAGCATAGAAGAACCGCGGATAACTGAAAAGCCTCCAAAGAAGGAGAAATGTCGCAAACTAAAGGAAAAGATTCGTGATACAAGGGAAAAGATACAAGAAGCAAAGAGAAGCCGCGGATCGAGAAAATATGAACTGGAGATGAATCAAGGACAATCAAATAGAGTTTAAATTGGAAGAAGTAAGAGTTTGCATGTGAATCAATGGTGATTTGATTGTCTGAAGATTGAGGCTACGTGTATGAATGGAACTCCACATTGAGTGATGAAATCTACTATTTCAGCTGCCAGACATTTAATGTTCTTTGAATTGATGAGGTCCAATTGTATTTTCAATACAAAACCATGATTCCAAGGTGAAATAAAATATTGGAGAAGAAAGGATCTCGTTTATTCCAGATCATGAGGAAATCCTAAAAATACAATAAATCTATTTTTAGGAATCAGATCATAAATAATTTATGGCACATGCATAGAAAAAGGAGAAATCAAGCCAAACATAGTAAGGAAGTAAAATATGGATTGAGCAGTAGCATACATTTAATGCACCATATTTTTGGGTGACGAGGAATTAGAGATTGCACGACACACAAAATGAAGTGTGAATGGTTCGATTGGATATATAGAGGAAATTCGATGCCATTGCTAATGTGTTTGCTCAAGGATGAAAAAAAGAAAATATAACTGAAGGAGTAACAAAAGGAAAAGGAACCTCAATAGAGAAAATGATGCATTCAAGTTGAAGAAGAAAAAGAGGTGAGAAGGTGGAAGGAGTAATGCAGAGATGAGAGAAGAGTATGAAAGTTTGATCAGATGCATTACAAAGATAGATGCTCGAATGATCACTCTCATGAGCTGAAGAAATGAATATTTGAAAAGATCTGAGAGTCGAGAAGAGAAGTCAAGCCAAAGAAAGAAAAGATAGTTGCATGACACGTGATTTGCTGAAGAGAAGAGCAAGGAGAAATTGAGGATATATTCATTACAGAGAGGAAGAAAGAAGACACATAAGAATAATAAGGATCTAGTGCAGAAGAGAAAGAGAAGAGTTGTGTGCAGAAGGAGACAGAACTATCAGATGAAGAACTGATGAGCAGAGAAAATAAGAAAATATGATACGATGTGAGAGAGGAGAGACCATAAAAGAGGTAAAGAAAATATTGCATATCTAACTTTGAAGAGTGATTGTAAAAGTTTGAAACAACAAGGTGATCATAATCTGTTGTATGTGCAACATGGAAACTAGATGATCAAATTTGTATGAACATAAGTATAAGTTGTAACTTATCATTCTTAGGGGGTTGTAGCCTCCTTTTAGGTGGGTGCCTATAGAAGATCAGTTGGTAGATGATTAAATTAGGGGTTGGTGCTCCTTTTGGGGTTGGTGCCTCACTAAAAAAATCTCTTGTGATGTGTTATATTCACTTGAGTCCTTTTTTGTGTGTAATATCAGCAGAGGTGTAAGGGGTTGGTGCTTTTGTGGGTTGGTGTCTCACTAAACAAATCTTGTAAGATGTGTTATATTCTTATGAGTCCTTGCTTTGAGTAATATAAGCAATGATTTCAGTGGGTTTTTTGTCCCGAAAGGGTTTCCCACATTATATCTGGTCTCCTCATGTGAATGTGTGTGTATGCTTCTCATTCTTATAGATCTCATGATTAATATTGCATGCTTATAATAATCAATGATAGTTAACAACAACTAGATATATGAAAGAAAAATGAAATTGATTGTAAGTTTTAATCAGCACTGATTCAACCCCCCCTTCTCAGTGCATGAAATCTATATCAATTGGTATCAGAGTGGTGGTTTCCTATGTAAATCTTAACAACTTGGATTTGATCCTAGAGAAAAATAAGCATGGAAAAATATACTTACAAAAAGTATCAGGATGAAGCTCACAAAGAAAGGTTGATGATGGCAATGGAAAGTTGTAGCAGCTCAGAAATAATTCAGATGATGAAGAAGTAGGAGGTAAATCTAGAAGCTGAGTTAGAATGTTCTCTAGAGGATTTAGAAAAATCAAGGAAGAAGAATAATAAATTGAAAGCCTACATCAGTTCCTATGAGAAGCACATCACTCTCCTTGAAAATAAGTTGAGAAAACAAGAACAAAAGGATGCTCAATAATGCACATGATTCTCAATCAGAAAAAGTTTTGAACTCTCTCAAGCTCAAGGAAGAAGATATTACCAATCTGAAAACATCTGTGATGGAGCAAGAAGAGAAAATCAAGACATCATGAAGTGAGGATGATCCAAATGGAGAAAGAACATGAAGAAAAGATTGAGGAACTTGAAGAACAAGCCAATCTGATCTCCAAATCTCTCGAGGGACAAAATTGAAGAATGTGACAAAATCAGCTTGTCCATGAAGGCATTCGATAAAAGATCTAGACTAGGAAAAGTAAAAAATGTGAAGATGTAAATGAAACAAGTACAAACTGAAGATTAGAGAATGAAGGAATAAAGCATCAATTCATGCAAAGAATTGAATGTGAAATACTGAAGCTAAATCTAATGGCTCTTAGAGAAGAAATGGAACAAGTAAAGTAAAGAGGATTGAAAAATGAATCAAGACAAACATGTTGTCAAATATTCTCAGAGAATAAGGAGGATGAAAATTCTAGCTCTAACATGCTAATCAAACAAGAAGCAGACCAAGGTGACTAACTTGGACAATCCAAGTCAATCAAGCAACCCAACACATCCAGGTATGAAAGAAAATTTAATGGATGTTGTTATTCATGTTATGGTTTTGGTCACAAGGCCATGGAAGTGTAAAAGACACAAGATAGACAAAGAACACCATGGAGGGATACAGATCTGAGTTTGAGAAGAATAGGATGTGTTTTAATTGTCATGAAAGAGGACACATTATTAGGTATGTTTAGAAAATTCCTTAAGACAGTTTAGCAATGATCACACACATTTAGATAAAAGGATAAATCATATAATGTGTTATACATGTCATAAATTGGGCATTATTCAAAGAATTATTATCAAAATGAAAACCTAAACACAGCAGTAGGTTTCATACCTTCAGATGGAAAGAAAATAAAGCTTCTATGTGAAAATGATTCCTAAGAATCATACAAAAACTACCAAGTCAAATAGATCCTGAAGAAAAGAAGATGAGATGATATATGGTAAGGAAGAGTCAAAGAAGAAAAGAAGGACAAGAAATTATCACAAGATGAGGTAGAAAATCAGAAATCCAGCATAGATCCAGAAACAATTATGATGAAAAAGGAAAGAAGAAGGAAGACAAGCCAAACACAAGCAGTGAAGAATTTCTTCCTCAAGTGGTGATAGAGAAATGTAGTATATGTGTCTCACAGCATACAATCAGGAAATGAGGACTCAAGTAATGACAAGTGATACAAAATAATACATCTAGAGAGACTGATAAGAAAACAAGGACCAAGAAAGATAGAACTAATTCATCATGTTGTTTTGATGACTTCGTGTTGTTCTAACCATACCTAAGAAGAACATGATATACCTTCTCTAAGCTTCTAGAAGGTATACCAAATCTGAAGGAAGCATAGTTAATAATTCATCATAATGAATTTGAAAAGAAAGTGAAGAATGTTGTTGGTAATAGTATTTGTAGTGTAATGTTTTGAGCAAGATGTCAAGGTATGTCATATGTGATTTTCTCCATGATGTATAGTGATGTTGTATGTATAGAAGTCCTTGTGTATCCCCATGAGCCAACATAGGAAGAGAAAGTTTTCAATTGCCTCCCAATCATGTATTTGTCTCCTTAACCTTTTCATCAGTATAGTCAAGAGAAGTGGTTCCATGAAAAAAATCTTGAATCAATGAACAAGATGGTTGTATGGTAAAATCTGAATCAAACAGTTCTAATATTCTTTGTGTATGTAGAGTGTTCATGTCATAGTTGAGTCATTTAGTGGCTAGTTGTTATTAGTACATGTGTCCATGGTGGAAAATGAGTCATGTGGTGAAAAATACTTGTGCTTTGAATCATGAAAGAAATGTCTATTCAATGTCAAAATCTGATTTTAAAATGTATTATTGGTCATATGTGAATTCTAATGCCTGAAAAGTATGGTCATAAGTGTCAAGTGTCAAGTCTATTGTCATGATCCCTCAAATGTAATATGAGTGAAGGTTAATGCAAGAATTCCTTCATAACCAAGTGTGAGAAAAAGGTGACAAGATGTGTATAAGTAATCTGTAATGAGAAAGTAATTACATAGTACAGGTATGGAAGATGTCGTCATAAGTAATATGTAATGAGATAAGTAATTTGTTGGTGAAAACATGTTGTATCTAAGTAAGATTGGTAACAATTGGTATCTCTAAATTTTCAAATGCATGCTAAGTTGTTGTTGAAAGATGTTGGTGAGTTAATGATTACCGATGGATGATCTAAGTAGTGTAACAATTGGTATCTCCAAAGTATGCAAACACGTAAGCTCAGAAGTTTGTTCAGGGAGGTAGAGATCAAGAATTTGAAGACATTCATCTATGGAAAGTGAGATTAGAGAAAAATTTGATAGATACAAGTTGAAAAACAATGCCTTCACAAAACAGACACAAATAGATGGATTAGTGCCAGTAAAGCACAACATGGATCAAAAAAGTGAAACAGTTAGAACCACAACATAATCCAAGGGGGAGCTACTAGTGATCAAGGGGATCAGTTTTGCTAATAATAGGAGTTAGAAAATATGGATCACATTTAATAGGAGGAGCATTCTCAAGAATTATCAGCTTCAAATAAGTGCCAAATTCAAGGGGGAGCTAGTTTACTATTTATGATAAACAATTGGTATCATCAGCTTACTTGGAGTTTCCTAGCAGAAATATCAAATCAAAATGGATTAGAAGCATTATCTAGGGGAAGCTTCTTGAGGTAATGGTAATGAAGTATGCAGTAGCTTAGAAGTATTTTCAGATTGAAGATATGAGGTAAATAGTTGGTCCTTTGTCAGAAATTAGAAAAATCAAAGGGGAAGACAAGAAGCTGAGAAACCAACTATGAGAACACATCGTCCAAATAAGTTGAGCAAGAAAGAAGAAAGGATGATTCAAGAATGCACATTTTAGTCATCAAAAGTTATGAACTTCTAGCTTAAGGAAGTGTTGCCATCAATGAAAAAGGGGGAGATTGTTGGAACATTTTTCATGTGTCATATGTGTTGAAATCATTGATGTCAAGCTTAGGAACAAATCAGTTGATGTCAAGTTGCATTGATGGACAAAAGGAGTGGAAAATTGGTAAAGTGACCATGCTAAGAACAAATGAAGGTTGATTGGTAGTGATAGCTCACAAAGATTGAAGATAAAGATCCTTAGAGGATGAAGCAAGTAAAGCAAAGAGAATTGACAGTTGAATCAGGAAAATATACTGTAAAAAATGCTTAGCAGAATAAGAAGGAAGAGTGATAGTTCTAGTATGCAACTAAAGAAGAATACAAGGTGAATAACACTGGGAAGATCAAGTCAATCAAACAACCCAATGCATCCAGGTATGTAGAGGAAATAAAATTTAATGGATTTTTCTATTCAAGATAGTTTTGGTTATAAGGTCGCAGTTGAACGTAAAAGTCAAAAGTGACAAAGAACATTCATGGTAGGATTGGAGTCTAAGTTTGAGGAATGATGTTTTTTAGTTAAGAAAAAGGGACTCAAAGAAGAATTTCTTATAAAAATCTTTGAAAATAACCGGATGACCATGTACATAAGGAAAAATCATGTAAAATGGAACTCATAGAGTTGGGCAATTCAAAGAAGGCTATCAGAATGCCAACAACATAAATGTAGCGGACGATCTACAGCCACATTTGGCAAAAAAATAAGGCTTTCATCATGAAAATAATTCATAAGAATCATACTAAAACCACCAAGACTTAAAATCTCCTGGAGAAGAAGATGAAAATATACAGGGTAAAACCTGAGAAGTCATATGAGAGAAAGGAAAATAAATTTTCATGGGTGTGAAGTAGAAGATAAGTACAACACAGATCAGGAAACAAAGATGATGAAAAAGGAAGGAAGAAGGATATAAATATGCATAAGACAAGAGTAAGGAAGTAAGAAGAAACATGGAGGTATAAGGAATGAAGATAGCCAGAAGACTACAAAAGCCATATAAGGGAAGTCAGGAGGAAGCCACACATAAGGAAAAGCCACATAGAACAAGAAAAGTCACTAAGGAAGAAAGCCACAGAAATGACAAAGCCGTAGATGAAAGGATGGATTTGTGGATGAAAACAAATTTATTGGAAATAATCGAGATCCGCATACAAGGAACGAGCTACTAAAAGGTGAAAGGACAAGGAGTAAGTTGCGAGACATTGTGAATGTTGCAAGAAGCATATAAGAACTGAGATAACTGGAAAAGCCACCAAGAAAGGAGAAATGCCACAAACAAAGAAAAGATCCGTGATGCAAGGGAAACAGGTCCAAGAAGCCAAGAGAAGTCCACGAATCGAGAAAATATGAACTGGAGATGAATCAAGGATAATCAGATAGAGTTTAAATTGGAAGAAGTAAGAATTTGCATGTGAATCAATGGTGATTTGATTGTCTGAAGATTGTGGCTACGTGTACAACTAGAACTCCACATTGAGTGATGAAATCTACTATTTCAGCTACTAGTATTTAATGTTCTTTGACTTGATGAAGCTCAATTGTATTTTCAATGAAAACTCTTGATTCCAAGGTGAAATAAAATATTGGAGAAGAAAGGAGCTCGTTTATTCTAGATCATGAGGAAATCCTAAAAATACAAGAAATCTATTTTTAGGAGTCGGATCATAAATAATTTCTGGTAGATGCATAAAAGAAGGTGTAATCAAGCCAAATATAGAGAAGTAAAATTTGGAGATAGTGGCATGCATTTAATGCACCATATTTTCCAGGTGACTAGGTAGGAGAGATTACATGACACACAAAAGGAAGTGTGAATGGGTCGATTGGATATATAGAGGAATTTGATGTCATTGAAAAGAGTTTATCAAGGATGAAATAATAAAATATAGTTGAAGGAGCGACATAAGGAAGGGCTTATTGATAGAGAAAACGATGCATTCAAGTTGAAGAAGCAACCAGAGAGATAGGAGGAAGGAGTAATGTAGAGATGAGAGAATATTCTGAAAGTTTTATCAGATGCATTACAAGAGATCACTCTCATGAGATTTAGAGATGAAGAAATGAAGATCTGAAAAGAGAGAGAGTCGAGCTGAGAGTCAGAGCAAAGAAAGAAGAGATAGCTGCATGATGCAGATACACTAAAGAGAAGAGAAAAGAGGAGCTGAGGATAGAGTTATTGTAGAGAGGAAGAAAGAAGATGTGTCATAATAACAAGGATCTAGTGTAGAGAGAGAAAGCGAAGAGATGTGTAGAAGGAGACATAACTATTGGATGAAGAACTGATGAGCAGAGAAAAGAAGAAAGTTTGATGAGTCGAATGAGAGGAGAGACCAGAAAATAGGTAAAGAAAATATTGCATATCTAAGTTTGTAGAGTGATTGTAAACGAGTGAAACAACAAGGTGATCATAAATTGTTGTATGTGCAACATGGAATCTAGATGATCAAATGTGTATGAACATAAGTCTAAGTTGTATCTTAGTATTCTTAGGGGGTTGTAGCCTCCTTGTAGGTGGGTGCCTGCAAAAGATCAGTTGTAGCTGATTAAATTAGGGGTTGGTGCTCCTTACTTGCTAAAAAAATCTCTTATGATGTGTAATATTCACTTGAGTCCTTTGTTGTGGGTAATATCAACATAGGTGTAGGGGTTGGATTTCCTTGTGGGATTGGTGTCTCACTAAACAAATCTTGTAAGATGTGTTATATTCTTCTGAGTCCTTGCTTTGTGTAATATAAGCAATAGTTTCAGTGGGTTTTTGTCTCAAAAGGGTTTCCCATATTATATCTCGTCTCCTCATGTGAATGTGTGTATGATTTTCATTCTTATAGTCTCATGATTAATATTGTATGCTCATAACAATCAGTGATAGTTAACAACAACAAACACATGAAAGAAAAAGGAAATTGATTGTAATATGTTGTCGAGCATGCTTTTCCTAGAGGGATTTGAAGAATTTTTTAGAGGCTTTATCTCCCACCCGAAGCCTGTGAATTCTCGAGCGGATCTGAGCACCATGGGTGGAATGAGATTCAATGAGATTGAGCTTATGGTGGAGATCTGCAACTTGAGTCTGAAGTTGATGATCATAAGGATTAGTTTCCAAGAACATGGAGACTCTTCTGTAAGGCACATAAAATTAATTCCTTACTCTTTGTTTATTGAAGTGTATGAATTCATATGTGTAAGCCATATTAATTTTGTGGTTTGAAAATTGTTTTCAAAAAAACTGGTATCATATTTAGGTTTAAATTTTTGAAAAGAAAAATGGGGAAATAAATTGTATACGATTTAATTATTGATGGAGATATAGGTAACCTAGTTAAATATTTTGAGTGCATACTAATTAGAATTATATAGTTTCAAAAAAAATTGAGTTCTTACTATCCTACTTGAAGTTTAAGTCTTTTTTTTTGAATTGTCAATGAAAATTATTGGTGCTGCTTGTTTGATTGTAGGTTAATTCATAAATTACATTATATATTTGTAGATTCTTATTAATTTAATTTAAATGTGGAGAGAAAATTAATATAAATGAAATCTTAAGGAGATGTAGATGATACAACTAAAAATCTTGTAGATGAGTGTAATTTTGTTATTGTTGTGAGGACAAGGTAATTATAAACTTGTCAATATCTTTAGTATTACCTACCATTATATTTTGGGTTCACTTTCAAACATTTACCACCATAACATTACCTCTTTTAGTAAAGTTGGGCCAAGGTGAAGGAGACTCGGTTGATGTTCGTGCAAGTTTTGAACCTCTCCAATCTTGTGCCAACATAAAAAATTGTTACATTTTATTAGATCATTTTTTAGGAGTTATTGATAATATACTAAGATTCAATAAGTTGGAAGGGGAACATATAAGAGTGGGATGCCAAGATGAAAGAGTATTTGGAGAAAATTGATAGTTATTGATTTCTAACTAGCCACTGTGTTTATAGGATGACAAAATAAATATGTAAATAGTTGCAAGTATTAAGAACCAAGAATACATTTTCTTATAATTGTTTAATCTTATTTTATAAATGAAAGCATAAAAAAATAGTCTAAAGATCATAATATCAGATGATATGGAGAGATTGGGTTATTAAAAATAAAAATATTGTTACAACCCCCAAAATTATTAAATTTTAATTGTTAATTTTACAACCCCCAAAATTATTATAAATTGTGTTTGAGATTGTTATCCAATACTAGGCTAGTACAAATTCACAATAATTGTATGAATACCAAATTTTTATTATGTTTACATTCATAAATAGGCCATTTCCCAAATATCAACACAACAAGGTAATGTAATATATTCAACTTAATGTTAATAGAGTTTAGATTCGAAGAAGCCAAACATTTTAGTTTAGCAACATTTGATTGTATTAAAAAATATCTAAACAAATTCATAAAAAGTAATGTGATTGTAACATTGCAGATAATGTGGAAATCTATTCTAAATGTTAGTGATAAAAACCCATAAAAAGTGAGAACAAAGGAAAAAATTAGAACGTAGAAAGAAAACTTGGGTGAAGCAGAACAACAAATGAATGAACAAATGGGGCATCAACTTTCACGAGTTTCCTAAGAACAATAGGGAAATAAAAAACTATGCGATGAAAAAATTTAGGACTTCCATGTGGACAAAGTTAATTGGTTGAAAGAAACAATACTACATCAGATAATTTAACCCCACTTGGGAGCATGATGAAAAATCTTATCTAGGGGCAGATATTAAGGGTAAAGTAAGGATTTTAGTGGCTCAACTGAGGAACGGATCACATCATCTTTAATGTGAAACCGATAGATGGACTATACCCAAGGAGGATTGGGAAAGGAGAACTTGTTTTTTCTGCAGCAAATGGGTGGGAGAGATGGAATTACACTTCATCATGGAGTTTTCAACTTATGATGATATTTGTATCCAATATGAAAACGAATTGAAGGGGTAAAAATTAAATGATTTATTCGAAGAAACGATACTTGAAAAGATCACTGGTTTTGTGCTCAAGATTTACAGTAGAAAGACCTAATATTGAAAAAAGTTTGAAATCATCTTAAAGTGCCAGCTTTTGGTCCCATAGACTCTTCAGTCTCTTGGACATCATTAATATATTTCATTTCATTTCATTTCAATACAAACAACTTTGAAAATGATACCTGTAAAATTGAGTTGAAAAATATAAGTTAGTATGAATGGATTTGAATAATGTAAGAAAGTTTAAAAAAAAAGGACAAAATAATTTAAATTTTAAAAAATAAATTTATATGTAGGAAAGAGCATAATCTATTAAAATATATTTTTCAAATAAAATATGACTTTTATGTAATTATATGCACAACTAAACTTAATGTATATAGTATTGACTCTTATCCCTTATCTTTATAAAGAAGGTACTTAGTCCTTAAAGGAATGATAACCAAAACACAAATGCTAATCAAACAACATGATCAATAAGATGAAAGTAATTTGTCAGAATAACTTTACATAAAAATTTGCAAACAAATGAGAACCAATATCATATATTATCATGGAACTCAATGAAATACATTGAGAATGGGCCTTGCTCATATAGACAAGGAATAACAATCTAAGAACCAGTCAAGGTCATAGATCAAGTCATAAATCAAGGAAAGAACTAGTCATCAAAGAACTAGTCAAGACAGATTTAGGAGTGAACTAGACATCAAGGATCTTGTCAATACCATATATCAAGGAAAGAACTAGTCAATGCCATAGATCAAGGAAATAACTATACCTAACAACTAGATAATATCCTTCTAATATCTAAATAAAAATAAATATCCACACACATAAGTGGTTGGGGATAAATACAATAAAGGTAAATAAAGTACATAGGTGAACATTAGCTAAGGTAAATACCTACTCTAACACCCCCCCTCAAGTGAAGCTAGGGGCCCATATAAAAGCGGCATGTCCATAGTATGAGTCCCGATAACTAGGCCTAATGAGGTACTCATGTACAATATATCCATGAAGGAAATCTCGAACAAAAAGAAGGAAAGAGTCCTGATAGAAGGAAAGATAAAGAAGAAGAAGAAAGCAAATGTTCTCAAGAACACCCCCAAGAAAAACTTCTGAAACCCCAATAAATCCACGTAAATCAAGGTAGCGAGGTGATGCAAAAGGATTCGTAAAGATGTCTACAACCTGCTGTTGAGTTAGAATGCACTCCAAACAAATAACTCCATCCTAAATGTGTTGACGAATGAATTGGATGTGTATCTCAATATGCTTGGTCCGCCGGTGCTCAACTGGGTTGCAAGAAATGTGAATTACAGTTTGGTTGTCACACCAAAGTACAGTCGGTGTATCCTATGGGAATTCAAACTCTGTCAATAACTATCTAAGCTAGAGTTTTTTGACTCGCTATCACTGCTGCCCTATACTCTGCCTCTAAAGATGAAAGTGCAATAGGCTGTTACTTTTTGCACACCCAAGAAACTGGAGAAGAACCAAGGAAAAAAAGAGAGTCAGAATTGGAACACCTTTCATCAATAGAACCTTCCCAATCTAAATCTGTATACCCATCCAATTAAGTATAACACCTAGTGTAGTGTAGGCCAAAGTGGGAAGTGCCCTGTAAATAGTAAAAAATGCTTTTAGCAACATGTCAGTGATGACTATGAGGAGAATGTGCAAACTGAGATACAAGCCCTTCTACAAATGAAATATCAGGGTGAGTATGGGTCAAGTACATCAGACTCCCAACCAACTACCTATACAATGTAGGATCACAAAGTGGTGTGGTACATGTGGAAGTAAGAGTAACCCCAGACTAAAAAGAAGATGGACTTGGCTTGAAATCAACCATATCACAGTGTCGAAGAAAATCATGGGTGTACTTTTTCTGACTCAAATGAATCGCTAAATATATATGAGAAATCTGTAAACCAAGGAAATAATGCAATAGCCCAATATTTGTCATGTCAAATTGTGTAGAAAGAGCCCTCTAAATATTCTAAATGTGGGAAGAAGAGTCGTTAGTAAGTAACATATCATCAACATACAAGACAAGTATGACAATATCCTCACCAACATACTGTAGATACAATGTATGATCGGAGTATAAATGAACAAAACCTGTAGATAGAGGAAAAGAATCCATCTTCTCATACTAAGCCCGAGGGGCTTGTTTGAGACTGTAGAGAGACCTTCGAAGCCTGCAAAAGAGATAAGAATCTTGAAAAAATCTAGCCAACTACTCCATGTATATTTCTTCTTGTAGATCTCCATGCAAGAAGTCACTCTTCACGTCCATTTGGTATATAGACCACTCCTGTGATGTAACAATAACAAGTAGAAGGCATACATAATCCATCTTGACAATAGGTGAAAAAGTATCAGAGTAATCAATAACTTCAACTTGTGAAAAACCCTTTGCAACAAGATGAGCCTTATACTTGTCAATGGACCCATCATCTACGTATTTGGTTTGATATACCCACGTACACCTAACCATATTTCTTCCTTTAGGAAGAGAGACCAAATCCCAAGTACGATTCTTCATAAAAGAAGAATACTCAGTTGTCATCGCATCATCCCACTCCTGTATCCCATGAGCCTCTGAAAAAGACTATGGATCCTCAGAAACTATCTAACACAAAATTCCAAAACCTGTAGAATGTGTGTGATGATTCCTAGTGCGAGGAAGATCTTGTATGAAAGGTGTTGCCTTAGAAAATGTAGTACAAGCCCACTTAGGCATAGTGACAAAATTAGTGGGAATAAGATCCTCAACGACATCTATAACCTTCTCATCAAACTCCTCAAAGGAAGGATCCTCAAGATGAGATGAAGAAGGAGGAGGAATGGAAGAAGATGAAGAATCATGATGAGTGAAGTGCTCATCAAACTAAACATGTGTTCGAAAAATAACGTCATGTGTATTAGGATCTAAAATTCAATAAGCTCTCATGTCCTCACAATACCATACAAAGATCAAGGGTTTACTCTTATTATCCAAAGGTTTCCTTTTCTTCTTTGGAACAAAGGCCCAAGCATGGCTCCCAAAGACTCAAAAAAATGTGGCATCTAGCTTAGTGTTGGACCAAGCTTCCTCTGGAGTCAAATGCTCAAGTTCTCTATGTGATGTGTGATTCTGAATGAAGTTAGCACAATTAACTACTTCTACCCAATAGAAAAGAGGCATATCTCTAGAATGCATCATATAGTTAGCCATTTCCTTCATAGTTCCATTCTTATGTTATGCTAAGCCATTATGTTGTGGAGTATGAGGAACAAAATGCTGATGAATAATGTCATGAGTTGCCGAAAAAGTTAGAAAAGTCTTTGTTGAAGTACTCCCTCCATTATCAATGCAAAGGTTTTTTATGCAACTAGAAGATTGTTTCTCGACCAAAGCCTTGATGACTTTGAAGTGTGAAAAAACATTTCTTTTATACTTGAGAAAATAAACCCAAGTATGCCTCGAGAAATGATCAATAAAGGTAAGTGCATACATATCTCCATTAAAAGAGGGGGTAGGAAAAACCATCAAGTCACTATGCACAAGCTCAAGTGGTGAAAAAACTCTCTTGGATGAATTCTTAGGGAATGGATCTTGGTGTTGTTTCCCTAATGCACAACCAGAGAAAACTCCCTCGAGATAATAAACTCTAGTAAGACCATCAACCATACCATGAGTTCTCAACTTCTTCAAATATTTGTAGATTGATATGTCCAAATCTCTCATGCCAAAGCTTACTTTCTGAATTTGCATGAGAAACCTATCATATCCTTGTGGAGGAAGTGTCCATCAAAGCCCTCGAAGTGATATAGACTAGAACCATGATCAACAATACCCTGAGCAACAAGTGAATGAGGCTCCAAAAAATTTCTTACGTCTGCCCCATGTGGTGTAAAAGTCACTATTTTACCTTGACCAAAATGATAAATTTGATATACATAAAGCAAATTTGTAGTGATATTAGGAACATGCATAGTGCATCTTGGATACTGCCACCATCAAGGTGTATATCACCTTTTCCCTTAACAGAAAGAAAGGAATAACCTCCAACCTCAATTTTGGAAGTAGAACTCAAACCTAGAGATAGAAAAGACTCCTTGGAAGAAGTCATGTGATGAGAAGCACCAAAATCTATAAACTCAACTATCTGCAAGTGGTGGCTGAGATCTCACAACAACATTAAGTACTTTGCCATGTTGATTAGAAGGAGGTGGAGTGGAGATAGAGATTTTGTGTTTCTTGACTACATCCTCTAAGGCTTGCATTCACTTATAACACATATGTTCTTCATGACCACTACCCCCACAAAAAAGAGCATGAAAGGCTAGACTTATTCTTAGAATTTAAAAGACTCCTTTGGTTTAGAGTTGTTTTCTTTGGATTTAAGAGCACTTTGAGATGGAGAAGGGCTAAATTTGGATTTACCTTTTGGTTTTCCCTTGCCCTTAGGATTATATGTTACTAATGCCTTTTGAGAGGTGGAAGACTCAAGGTTAGACATTTTGGATTCTTCCCTAGTAAGTATTTCACAAAATGTTTCTAAGTTAGGCATTTTGAAACATGTCACCTAAGGCATCCATACTAGGGAAGAAGGTAGAAGCAAAGATTTAGAAATTGACCTCTCAACTTGTATAGAATTAAGTAAACACACTCTTCATCTTTCTTATTTCTTCCAATCTCCTTCAATTGTGTCAACAAATGCATGAACTTAGTAAGATAGTTTATCATTGATGAAAAAAATCTTAGGATTAAGAGAGGTGATCTCAATTTCAAGTTGCATGGATCTCATGTGATCTCACCTTACCAAATAAATCCCTCCAATTTCTCCCATATTTTGAAAGTAGAGTCACATTTTTCCAAATGAAACAAAATACTGTCACTTGTATAAGTTCCTATCAAACCCATACACTCATCAAATTTACATTGGTACTAAAATTTCTCACATTCTCTAGTGAACACTGGTTGTTGTAAAGAAGTTAAAGCCCATAATCCTTTCTTCTTAATTATTGTTTCCATTGTTGGTTTCTATGTGTGGTAATTATGTGTTGTTAATGGATCAACATGATTTAATGCAGAAGTAGACGCTATCCTAAAAAATCACCAAAATAAATGTTAGAACCAAGAAATGCAACAAGAGACCCCCCTAGATTTTGGCACTTTATAATGAGTGTGTGTTACAATATGGAACTTTATAATTATAGTTTGATTCTCAAAATAAATATTTCCAATGGAAAGAGCATGAAAAAACAAACACTTTTTCAAAAAATGATACTCAAAACCGAGTTACCGATCAAAAGGTACAAGCTTTTCAATATTATGCTCTACTATTTATTTTAGTTGCTACTAAAACAAAATAAAATGATCTTGCCTTCACCACATAAATAAAATGTAAGGGGCTAGAGTTAAGCACCTACTAGTAGGAATCACAAGCTTTAAGCCCACATATGACCATACCATATGACTAGGGGCTAAGGATTTCAGTGGGTGTGTGCAACTTACTATTCTGGGGTGTGCTGCTTGTATTCAAGAAAGTCACATCTAACAGAAAAATACCTAGTTCAGATATCGAAAAACCCAACAAAACCTAGAAAAATAATTTGTAGTTTTTTTCTTGGCTAGCACGGATCCTAAGGTGAACAAGTGTGTTTCTCTATAACAAAAAAACAAAAGAAACAAATGCCTTCAGAAATGGCCGAGTTTACAGTCAATCTTAGGGTTTTTCCACCTTCTGGTTCTAATGGAAGCCTTTGTTTTACTTAAAAATACACGCAACAATAAAATACAATCAAAACTGAATATATGAATACACAAATAATTTATTTGCAACATAAAACTTACAGACGGATGTCAATAGCAATCTCTTGCTCTTATACCATAAAAAGAATAAATAACCAGATTGTACCAAGCTAAGAACACGGATGCTAATCAAACACCACAATCAATAAGATGAAATTAATTCACCAGAATAACTTTACATAAACCTTTGCAAACAAATGAGCACCAATATCATATATTATTATGGAACTCAATGAAATACAATGAGAATGGGCCTTGCTTATATAGGCAACGAATAAAAATCTAAGAACCAGTCAAGGTCGTAGATCAAACCATAAATCAAGGAAAGAACTAGTCATCAAAGAACTAATCAAGACCATAGATTTAGGAGTGAACTAGACATCAAGGATCTAGTCAATACCATAGATCAAGGAAAGAATTATACCTAACAACTATATAATATCCCCCTAATATCTAAATAAATAAAAAGAAATATCCACACACATAAGTGGGTGAGTATAAATACAATAAAGGTAAATAAAGTACCTAGGTGAACATGATCTAAGGTAAATACCTACTGTAACAAATCCCTCATTAGAGAAATCAATCATAATGAGTTAATTAATTAAATAGATAAATTAAGAAGAGGTAAAAGGGGGTAAGGTGATATAACATAAAGTAAAGGTATATGACACACTTCTAAATAATATAGATATTGATGAATCCATTTGCCATCAACATAATTTCTAGATATGAATAACTAGTGCACATAAAAACTCTTGTTTATACATATAACCAGTTGAATCTTCTAGCAAAAAAGAATGAAAATGCAATAAAAATTTAGAAATACACGAAAAGAATAATTTATAAAAGAGAAATAATTAAAGATATACACAACTAAAATTTAAGAGAATGAAACTATAAACACTCAAAACATTACCAACAAATCCTTTTATTTATTTATTCTATAACCAACACTTACAAAGTCATTTCTTCCTCCCTCTAAGACACAACTAACATGTTTTATATTAACCATCAACAAAAAAGATTCCTAGTTTTATTTTACAAGTCTAAAAATAGCTAATAGACTATAAATGTTCTTCTAATTTTATGTGGACAAAAATCAATTATAAAATAATTTATTCTTAGGAGAACACACTCATAGAAACTCTTAGTTTAAGCTCCTCAAAAATATTAATTTTTTGAGATTGACATATATACATTTAAAACAAAATAAAATTTGATATTTCCTTTTTCGGTAATGTAAGATTGCATTCACCAAGGATGATGCTACATCAAACACCCAAGGTGAGAAAATTTGAGCTCCTACTCAAATAGATTGAGCAAGCGGGAGGACCACCTTTCTGGTTGTGGAGACTGGTAACCAAGGATCCTCTATCGCATGATCCTATCTCTTCAGTTGATGTTTTTGCTTGATTTAGTTGATATTTTACCTCTTATCTATCTTTGTTTAGTGTGCTCAGGCTTTCCATGAGCCGAACATCACCACGAAATGATTTCTCTTAACCATTTCTTCCTCTTCTTCACTTTTGTGAGTTTGTTCCCACCTTTGTAGACCAATCAACCTTCTCCTCCAAATAGGTCTTATTAATTGTTCCTTCTACTTTGTGGGCCGATACCCACCTCCGTTTGACCTCCTCCACTGAAAGCCTTCTTGGCTTTAGTCCACATTCATCTCTACACTAGTCCATCCTACATGTGGACTTTGAAAACACACATACACTCTCATGTGCAACAATTTTCCTCATCCGCAACTACTTCCTCTGCTACTCTTTTTTATTTCATGATCAAACTTATGTCTTCCCTTATAATCGTAAGGGCTCTTAAGAAATCCTCTTTTTACATCATGACCTCTAATGTCTCAATATCCCTTCTTCTTCTCAAGAACTTTAAAAATAAATATTCTATTCATCATCTTTTCTTCTCTGCAATCTTGTTCTCTATTTTATCTATTCAATAAGCTTCTCTTCAACTACCTTGATCTTCATGCCTGTATCAAGTGTATTAAATAACACATTTTATTCTCCTTGTTTCATGGGCTCAAACAAATCATTATCTTCTTTTGTGCCCATGGGTCGTCCTTGAGGCTCATTTTTTCCACCTTTTGAAGGATTTCTCAAGAATATTCTCTCTTAGTTAACGTAAAAATGAATAAGGTGTATATAGATAAATATTTTAATTACTCATTTTGGATTAGGGTTAGCAAAATGAGATATATTCAAATTAACTAATTTACATTAACTTTCAAATCAAAATATACCTATTTAGCAATATGTAAGGTATAAAAATCTAAATAAGAGATAAATGTGACAAGGCACAAGAAGGAACATGTACTTAGCTGACTAGATGTTCAAAAGTTTGATCTAGTGGTGATAAAAAAGTGTAAAGGCTAGAACTAATCTTTAAGTGTTTTGTTCAAAGATCTAGGAGTGGAAACTATATTGGGATGAAATCATTAGATATGTATTAACCATTAGGTATTTCCATACCTATTTAGTGGTTTTGTAAGATGAGTTGTTAGCATTTTATAGTTTTTTTATTGTCTGAAACTTTATTTAATATGCTTCATTGTGAAATCCTAGGTTTCATAAATGTGTGAAACTCTTTGTGTGATCTAAATCAACTTCAAATCCTAACCATGACTAGGATACTCTTAAAAAGATGAATGGTTGGGTTAAATTGTAATTCATACACCACCTTTAATGGAAATGTTCTCAAGAGGCATCAAACCACATGTAATTCTCCACCTAGCCTGTGATATCTGTTACAGCTCAAAATTGCACATGTTCCAAATCAAGATGATTTGGGGCTTTGAGGAAACATGGGATTTTCTCCAAGTTTTGTGACCTTATGCTTGAGACAAAACTCCAGAGAAGGTCAACTTCCTTTGCTTATTTCTACTACTACAAATACTTCTAAGAAGGGAAATGTAACTATCTAACTCTACTCTATGATTCCAAGGTACCACGGTGAGAAAGAGATAAATAAAACTTAATCTTAAGATAAAGGGAGGTGATAGAACCAGAAAGAGGGGGGTGAACACTCTCAGATGAGTGAAAATGAGGGGAAATGGAGAAAAGAAGGACAAACATGTGTGAAACAATCTAAACGTCATTCGACAACTCATTTCCATGAAACAAGACAGAAAAGAGACCCTGCAAGAGATATAAAACATGCACAATACACTAATATGGAAAAGGAAAGGAAATTAAATGTAATAAAACATGAGCTAGGGTAGATAATAGACACAAAACAAGACTTTTATTAATTCCAAAGCATGCACAATCGATTACAATGGTGGTGGAAGGAAATAATCCACATGTCGCGAGCCAGATCTGATGCCTGGAACTCAAAATGCAAAGGAACACTTCTCTCAATAATGATCTTACAATCCAAGAGGGTCTAACCTTTTCAAATAAGAATTATTCAACAACATATCGAAGAATGGGGAAGAAGGAGAGGGAAAACTTGAATTTCTAATCATAACCACCAACAACATGCATTAAATGCCTATAAATCTTCCTGTAATTCTGTCAGATCCTCCCCTCCATGTCAGATAACTTATCGAAGAAGGAAAGAGGCTAAATCCCATGAAATCTAGGTGGTTGAGTCGACTAGAAGTTTCAATTAATGACTAGAGTCACGTTTTCCCTTTTTCACCTACCAAATCCTCCAAAAATATGATTTTGAAAATTCTAGAGTGTAGCCCATATTTATGGCGATTTGAAGTTTTGAAGTGCAAGAGGAACACACAAGACACGTGGCATGCTCTGATTGGTCGCATGGTTCTAATGATTGTGATGCACTATTTTTAGAAAAAACTTAAAATGGTCATAACTTTTGATTCGGGTGTCTATTTGAGCTTGTTTTTTTTAAACCACTTGTTTCGACAATACGAACACACCAATCAACCTGTCATGCCAGTTGGAGCCATTTTTGGGCCTAAAATCCACCATCTTAGGGCTAAAAATTAGAATTTAAGTTTCAATTTAGTTTTTTCCTAGTTTAGGGCATTAGTTATTTTTAGTCTCTTGCATGTATAGTATGTTAGGAAGTTGTAAATTCCTCTAATTTAGGCATGTAGAACAAGTGTGAAAATTCTTGTGGCCATGCAAACTTAGTGAGAATAACATGTTCTAATAAACTACTAAAATAGTAAATTTTACCACTTAGAGTAGATTTAATTAAAGTTAGTTAGAGTTTTCTTAACAACTCAAGTTGGGAGTTGTTTTCTTATTTACGACGCGTTGTAATTCATCATTTAATAACGAAGAAGAGAATTTATTTTCTTTGAGTTTAAGGTATTTGCAGTGTATTGAGAGTGTGTTTAAAGTTTGGCTACATTATCTGGTATCAGAGAAATTTTGAGTCTTGGTGGAGAAAAATCAATGGGAGAAAGAGGAAGAAGAAGAGGAGGCGACATTACCTAGATGAATAGAAATATGTAGGATATGCAAAGGTAAGTTGTTGCGCTTACTACAATTATAGCACAGAGAGAAACTCAAGGTGGAAATGACAGATGAAGAATAATTTTGTGAAGAGGAGGAAGCACAAGGACCACCCTTAGCTTTTGAACAAAGAATTTTGAGAGCATTAGAAGGAAAGAATGATGGGATAAGAGTTGATGTTTCAAAATATGGAGGTAGCCTAAAACTAGAGGAGCTGATAGACTGGTTGACTAGCATGAGAATTATTTTTGAGTGGAAGGCTATGTCAGAGGAAAAGAAGGTAAAATTTACATGCACAAAATTAAAAGGTCATGCTATGTTATGGTGGGATCACCTAAAAAAAGAGTGGTCAAGAAAGGGGAAAGAAATGATTAATACTTGGAGTAAGATGGAGAAGAAGATAAAATTCAAATTTATCCTTGTGGATTATGCACAAACCCTTTACAGGATGTTTCAAAATCTCAGACAGAACTTACGAACCGTGCAAGAATACACAATATTTTTACAAGTTTCCATTCATGTAGAGCATGAAGAAAATGAGGAACAAATGGCTGTAAGCTATGTTAATGGATTAAACTTTTCTATTCAAGATGAGCTAAGCATGCACAAGATCAAGAGCATAGAGGATGCCTATTAACTAAGTTTAAAGGCCGGAGAAAAACAGAACCAACAAAGTTTTAGGAGATCACTTGGGATGAATAGGGGGAAATCATCCTTCTTTTGGGGATGAGCTGGTTTTAGTCAAGGTAGAGGAGAACAACCTCGTGGAGTGGAAAATATGGAAGATACAAGACATGATCTCCTAAATCAACAAAGAGGTAAAGGATTTCCTAGAGGCAAAGGATATGCTAGTGGTAGAGGATGAGAGGAACCACGAAGACCATTTATTTTCTAAAAATGTGGTGAAGAAAGGCATAGGGAATTTGAATTCCCACATTATTATACACATGGAAAGAGGCAAGAACCCCTCTAAAAGTAAATCTTGCTGAAGCTGAACAACAACAACAAGAACATGACCTAGAAATTCCACCGACCTAGAAATTCCACCAAATGTGGGAGAAAATATGATGATCAAAAGGATGATGATTGCTCCAAGAAAGGAGGTCAAGGGGGATGCATGGCTACGTACAAATATTTTCAAGACAAGATGCACTTCAGGAGGAAAGTTATGTAATTTTATTATTGATGGTGGTAGTTGTGAGAACATGTAATGCAGAGGACCATGTCAAATTCACTAATTAGCAAAACAAGAACAAACTATTCACTTCTTTCATTAACCTTCAGATGTAAAATAGCTTATATAAGTAATTTTGGTTCCTTTATGCATTCTTTAAGATTCAACTCATATACAACTTTGTTCACTCTTCCCTATTCAAGCTCCCACAATGATCATTATCCCTGAATTGAAGAAACTCAGACCTTATCCACTGTTCTTACTTGTCTCTTCACTACTTTCTCTTGGCTTAATCATTAAATCTTTAGCTTGTTGGTTACTTTGTCATTACTAAAATATTGTAACCTATATATCTATTTTTCTTACCTTCCTCATATGTTATACCAATCATCTCAAAATATGCAACTTTATCAAAACCTTCTTTTACCATAATTTCCTCAAAATTTGTCCTATTGTCTTTAAGACAAACAACTTTGTTATAATCATGTAGGAATACATCTAGAGAATCCAATCTAATCTCTCTACTACATCCTTTACCTCTCATCACATTCACAATGTTCCCAAAATTTCATCAATTAAATCCTTACCTTACTCTTATATAACTATTTTCCTTCTTAGAGGCTTAGTTGCTCCAACTTGTCATGTGACAGTTTAGCAACTCACTTAACTTCTAGTATACACCCTCTCATGACTCAAACTTAGTCATTATGAGAACCATTTATCAAGTTCCTCAAGAATGTATAATTTCAAGCTTCAACTAAGTAAGGAAAGATCACTTCCTTAATAAACCATCCCTTCATATTAGCATTCATTAACTATCACAGGGTACTGTAGAAATCTGTCAAGAATTCCTACCAAATTAGCCCACAAAAATTTGAATTTATTCAAGAATATTTAAAAGGAGATGGAAAATATGATGTCTACAAGTTATAGGTTCCAAATTTGATGACTATGTGCTTCAAAATCAAGTTTCCTTCAAAACCTAACTTACTTGCTCTGTCACTGTCACATTTCTTATAAATTGTCAAGGATCTCTCACAAAGGAGCCAACCAATAACCAAGTTTCTTCAAGAATCTTCTAGAAGGGATAATAGATATGATATATACCAAATTTCAAATCAAATGTTAAGGTCTAAAGGCATTAAAACTTAGTTTCCATCAAAACCCTAGCACCCTTTTGACAATGCAACAATGTGAAGCCTGAGAAGGGTATTTTTGCTACAATTTTCATAAAATTTCATTTCAAGGGCCTAAATTTCAACTGGACATCTATTTCAACATCTTCTACCAGGTCTTCTTACCAAAAATGTTTGAAGAACACGTGAATTTGTATTTTACTTAGTTTCTTTTTTGTCATGTTTTGTAGGTATGCATAAAACATAGTCATACAACACTCCCATTATCTAAAACAAAGTGATACAATTACATTCATGGTTTTAGATTCTTCCTAGTCCATTAATACCTTATAATCTCTACCAATCTCATTCATGTGTTTATTTACTAAACCTTTTCAATCTTCTCAAGATAATTCACAACCAAGTATCACTCAGAACAGAGGTTTCAACCTCATGGATTCACCTTATTAATACAAGACAAAATGAATATGATCCTGAACACAATATGGAGTGTTCAATATTTAATAAATGATATCATGTATCCAAATCCTTGAGACCTACAAGGTCAAAATTACAACACCAAGTACAATCCCTAGTGCACATATTGTGACAAAACAGAAAATATCAAGAACTTATTGCACAACTATAAAATCCGTTAGTGTGAGTTATCCTATGTGTCCTCCTCTCATGTTGGAGGGTCATCTCACATGGGTTAGGTTTAGGGTTTTATATGTGTCATGCACTAGGATTACTCAGCACCCTATATGTACCCCTTTTCTATTCATTTATGAGCATGCCAAGACACTCTGTTGTCTTTCCTCTATGCAAGCTTTGTTTCTGTTGAGCAAGTTCTTCCATTACTGATCTTTTTTTCCTTGCTATCGCTGGAGCTTTCACGATTCCGTTGGAGTGCAATTACTTCGTGGTGCCTCATTTCTGATTCGATTCTCGCAAACTCTTTTCATGGTATCAGAGCTGAGATTGGGTAAACGTGCACTCGATTTGTTTTTTGTTGCTATTACTCCTTCTTGGTTTTGTTATTTTACTCTGCATGCAAGTCCTTTGATCACCATTTTCTGGAAATTATCTTGCAAATATCTCTAACAAGCTTTCTCGGAAAGTTTTTTTGTGTTTTTTTTCTTGTGCATGTGCAGGTTTTTTCAAAATACCTTGAGAAATCATAGGTTTTTCTACTCTTTTTAGTTGGATGTAACTAAATCCAAGATAGAGATTCATTTCATTTTAATTTATTCAAATAAAAGTGAAATTCTTTAAGATCTTTGGTTTTTGCAGGATATTATTCTATGCATTATAGTCTGTGGTTGCAAGATATTTGTGTTCTTCTGACGTGGTTGCTCGTGGAGGAACTTTTGACTGTGCATGGCCTGTAATCTCTTTTTTGGCGCCCACGCATCTGGCAATAAGCATCTGTAAACACCACATGCGTTTTCAACAACATAGCCACGTTTTTTTTGCTTGTAAGGGCATTTTCAACAACACGACCATGTTTTTTTGCTTGCAAGGGCGTTTTCAACAACACAACCACGTTTTTTTGCTTGCCAGGGTGTTTTCAACAAGATAGCCACTTTTTTTGCTTGAAAGGGCATTTTTTTTTGTGCTGGCAACAAAAAACGTGGCTGTAACTCCTAGGCGTGGCATGTCCCTTGTACACTCACCTCTGGTAAGTAATTTTTCTTTGGAACAGTCGTTTTTAGGTTAATTTTCATTTACTTTCTTTTTAATCTTACTCAAACAACCAAAAAAAACTCTACGTTTTACAAAAACGAGCCTCTTTTTTTCATGCTCAGTTGTTTTTGTTTTGTTTGGTAAAACAAATCAAATCTTTTTGGTTAGTTTTTTAAAATTTCTAATTTACCGTGTTTTTTAATTTCTAACAAGTTTCTAAAACCATTTTAGCAATTTGTTTTAATTAGAAGTTTCCTAGATATTTAAAAATCTTCATCTAAAAATCTTCATTAGATTAGATCTAATTAGATTTAATTAAATTAGATCTAATTTTATTTCATTCACATTATTTAAACAATATATTTCTTTGGCATTATAAAATTTGGTCTCTTGGCTTGTTGTATTTTTAACCTTCTGTCGAGTGCCGAAGACGAAGGGTGAGGTCCGGGATTGGTAGGTGGCTAATCCCCCCTCGTAATACAAACAAACCCTTTCTCAAATTCCGTGACATTTCCAATGAGCATACATATGACACCTTTTTCATTCGTTTAGGGAACTTTTTAAATCCGTATGTAGGCTTATTGGCTTTTCCTCATCAATTGCGGGAATTGGTTTTTACTATAACTTTTGAATCGTTGCTCAATTTTGAGAACTTCTTTAGTCAAAGTTACATGTTTTTTTACACTCTAGATGATGGGATCATTAGCTTTGTAAACACACTAATTTTATAAAGTGCTGCATTCTGGGGGGTGTCTTTGTATTGCTTATTTCAGCTCATTTTTTTTAGCTTTGTTCAATTCCTTTTTTCATGGACTTGTGAGCACATCTGCCACAATCTTACGACAAAGAGGTTCTTTTGTGTGACGTGAGTCATTTTTTTTCACCACCAAGGTTGGCTTTCGCCTCCTTTCTATTTTTTTCTTATGCTTGTTTACGGTGTTCCTTTATTTGTTGCGCTCCACGAAACACTGTTGTGGTCTCCTCTCTTGCACGTTATTATGCTAATTGCAAGATGAATTACCAAGTGTTTCAAACCACACACACGGACCTGATTGTAATCAACGCACTAAACTATAAAGTGCCGAAAGTAGGGGGTTGTTATTGTCCTGGGTGGTTGTGTTTCTTTTCTACATTTCTTTCTCTCTCTCTCTCTCTCTCACTATGGATGCACTTTCAATTCCTTTACTCACACTGTTCAAATTTTTCAAATGGAGATAAAAAATAATAATGAAACTAAGGGGTAAAGGGTTATTCCGCATCACCATGGGAACTGAGACTGAACCAAATGACGAACCTGAAAAATCTAAGTGGTTAAACCATAGTGACGAAGCTTTAGGTCTTCTTTACATGTCTGTTTCTCCTGACTTGCTCTTCCACATTGAGGTGTCTGAAACACTTACATCTACGTGGAAAATGCTGGATGCAATGTTTAGACAACTAGATGACATGAGAGCGCATGAGTTGGAAAATGAACTACTAGAGTTAAATCCTAGTGACTTTGAAAACCTACAAGCCTTCTTCTCAAAATTTGTCCACATTAGATTATTGTTAAAAGGATGTCAAGTAGAAAATAAAGATTCTCAACTAATCTTGTCGATTCTCTCTAAGCTAGGTCCCGAATATTTTGTCTTTGTGTCAAATTTCTACGCTACAAAAGCTACTTTGGGTGATACTTGGACAATGCCCTCCTTTGACTGTTTTTCATCCCAACTCATTCGAGAACAGGAAAAACTCATTCAAATGGGGTCTCTCAAGTCCAAGTCACATGCCCTTATAACAAGTACTAACAAGGGAAAGAAGACTAAAAGAAGAAAGAAACTAAGGATCAACCTAAGAAAGAAACCAAGCTCAAACCTAAAAATGACACAAACACTTCAACTTCTGAGCCTAGAGTACAGAAAAGCAAGTATTTGTGTTTCTATTACAAGAAGTCTGGTCACAACGAGCAACACTGTTTTAAGAAACAGATTGATCACTTATCTCATTTACTTGAGAAAAATAAAAGAAGTGTTCCTGAATCAATAAAACAAAGTGTTAGTGTAGGTTATTATTTATCCTTTTATTTATTCATTAGGATAATTCTTACACTTGTGTTAACCCTACACTTATTGGGTTAGCTTGCTTAGGTGTACTAGTTGTGTTGAGTTAGCTTCTCAATTATGTGAAGTTAGCTTACTAGTCTTTTGGAGTTAACTTAACTACCAATATCAGTTAGTGGGAGTTCTTCACCATTGATTTAGGTAGTAGTTGCACTTCCCTCCTCCTATATGTACATCTTTCTTATTGAATAATTCAAGTCATTCTATTGTAATGTATTGAGCATTATGGATTATGATGGATTTCCATATATGGTATTTTAGCTCTTTTGCTTTTCAAATCTAATGTGGTGTGCTATTATCATCTGAGATCACGGCTTGGAACAATCTTCTTATCATTCCTTTCATGGTATCAGAGCCATAGATGATGTAGACATCCATATGTAAGTTTTTCTTTACAAGCAAGGGTTTATTATTTTCATGTATTTGGAATTTGTGAGCAATTTTCTGCAACATGCATTTTTATGCAAAACGAAGTGCGCCATTGGATTTGGAAGGTGCCAAAACCATAGAATCGACTGTAAACTCGACCATGTTTTGAGACAGTCAAATCTGGATGCAGCTCTGTACCCTCTGGGTGCATTCTTTTATCCATTGGATAAAAGCGTGTACCTTCCAGATGCAGTCTTTTACCCTCTGGATATATCGGTTTTGGATGCAGTCTTTTATCCACTAGACGTAGATCTGTACCCTCTGGGTGCATTCTTTTATCCATTGGATAAAAGCGTGTACCTTCTAAATGCAGTCTTTTACCCTCTGGATATTTTGGTTTTGGATGCAGTCTTTTATCCACTGGACGCAGATCTGTACCCTCTGGGTGCATTCTTTATTCCATTGGATAAAAGCGTGTACCTTCCAGATGCAGTCTTTTACCCTCTGGATATTTCAGTTTTGGATGCAGTCTTTTATCCACTGGACACAGATCTGTACCCTCTGGGTGCATTCTTTTATCCATTGGATAAAAGCGTGTACCTTCCAGATGTAGTCTTTTACCCTCTGGATATTTCAGTTTTGGATGCAGTCTTTTATCCACTAGATGCAGATCTGTACCCTCTGTGTGCATTCTTTTATCCATTGGATAAAAGCGTGTACCTTTCGGATGCAGTCTTTTACCCTCTGGATATTTCAGTTTTGGGCATAGGCTTTTATCCTTTGGTCGCAAGCTTGTATCGTGTGGATGCACTCTTTTACCCTTTGGACATTTGGGTGTCACATGTACCTTTTGAAAAGAAGATCAACATTAAAATATTATTTTAATAGCAAAACCTTCTAGAGCTCATAACTTTTGATCCGTAGCTCAGATTAAGGTGATCTTTGTTTTGAAATTGTGTATTTTTTCAACATCTACGCACTGGTGAGACTTTTATACACATATTTCAATTGTAAAAGGTACTTTTACTCATTTTAATATTTACATGCACTCAATTATAAAGTGCCAATTTGGCAGGGTGTTGTGATCACTTGTGGATGCATTTTCGGTTGAGCCCGACGTCCTAAACCTTTGGGTGTTGCATTATTGTATCTAGGGGTGTATACATTTATATCTTTCTTATTTGTTGAGATATTTTGGATCTGTATTTTCGACACTTTTTTTGGCATGTTGACAGTCTCTCTTATGGGGGAGCTATTCTAGTGGAGCCCAGTGTTAGTTTGTCAGTGTTCGAGTAGTTGATTTTGGAAACTCATACAGATATGTGGTATCACTCTACTCATTCAGCAGTATGGGAGGGTGTGGTGTTGATACTGCTTCTTCAGGTTTCATGTCCTTGCTTTGTTACCTTGGCTTTTCTTGGATCGTGGCACTCCTATTTATTTGGATCTCATGTCCTTGCCTTGTTGCCTTGGTTGTTCTTGGATCGTGGCACACCTATTTGTAACAGTTGATCAAATTATGTTTGGTGTTTGTTTTTCACTTTTTGACATCACTCTATTGATAGTCTCCTTGCATGGAACTATTCTGGTGAAGCCCAGTGTCAGTTGTTTTTGAGTTATATGATCGAGCAGTGGATTCATGCCATAGTGTGCACCATACTTCTTCAACATTGTACAAGTTTTTGGAGTCGAGCTGCTGAGGATATCTTACAGCAAGATTCTGCTCTCTACTTTGTTATTACTGGTTTTGGGTACCTTGTGGTGTCCATTTTTCCCAGTTGTTGTATGTGGGTACCTCATCAGGCCTTGTTGCCGGGACCCACCTTCTTTTCCACCCACCTAAGCTATGCTTACAGGAGGGTGTTAGTGTAGGTTATTATTTATCCTTTTATTTATTTATTAGGATAATTCTTACACTTGTGTTAACCCTACACTTATTGGGTTAACTTGCTTAGGTGTACTAGTTGTGTGGAGTTAGCTTACTAGTTGTGTTGAGTTAGCTTCTCAGTTATGTGAAGTTAGCTTACTAGTCTTTTGGAGTTAACTACCAATATCAGTTAGTGGGAGTTCTTCACCACTGATTTAGGTAGTAGTTGCACTTCCCTCCTCCTATATGTACATATTTCTTATTGAATAATTCAAGTCATTCTATTGTAATGTATTGAGCATTATGGATTATGATGGATTTCCATATATGGTATTTTAGCTCTTCTGCTTTTCAAATCTAATGTGGTGTGCTATTATCATCTGAGATCGCAGCTTGGAACAATCTTCTTATCGTTCCTTTCACAAAGTGTTCCGAAGGCTGAGTCTTCTGCTGCAAAAGGTGCTAGAAATGATAAGAAGAAAGGAAAGGCCCTTGTAGCCAAAGTTGCTCCCTCATCGACATGGATTATAGATTCTAGTGCTTGGCACCACATGGGTTCTTTGCATGTTGAGTTTTCCAACATTGAACCTTGTGGAATGTCCCAAATCATGATGGGTAATGACATGCCAATGTCGGTTTCCGGTAGTGGATTAGTAGATATGGATGGGGGAACATTTAACCAAGTGTTGAGTGTTCTTGATATCTCTACCAATCTCCTATCGGTTTACCAAATTACTCACCTTGGTGAAGGAATGCGAGTGGAATTTGGTCCTAACTCGGTGATCATTCATGAGCTTAACAATGATACTACAGTGGCTGAGGGAAAGGTAGATCACCATTCACGATTGTACACCTTCTCCCACTTTATTTTTGATTTTACGCCCACTGCCTTGCTCACTCTTAACAATGATACTACAGTGGCTGAGGGGAAAGGTAGATCACCATTCACGATTGTACACCTTCTCCCACTTTATTTTTGATTTTACTTGGGTATATTTTCTTAAGCTTAAGTCTGAAGTCTTTGAACATTTTCAGGACTTCAAGGCTCTTGTTGAGAAACAGGCGGAATGGTCTATCAAGGTTTTTCAAACTGACAATGGAGGTGAATATGTAAACAATAGGTTCAAGGATTTCTGTACTTCTGTAGGGATCACTTTGCAACATATAGTTTCTTATAGCCCTTTGTAGAATGGAGTCACAGAAAGAAAGAACCATACTATGAAGGAGATGGCCACTTGTATGATTCACTCGAAGTCTCTTCCTCCATAGTATTGGGCCGAAGCAGTGAATTGTGCAAGTTACATTCAGAATCGTGTTCCACACAAGGTAGTAAGAGGGATGACACCCTTTGTGTTATGTTTGTGGAGCCTATTTTCATGTTAGAGTGTGGTACACCTTCTATGTGTTACACTCGGGTATTTTTACGGTGGTCTCGCTCGCTGGTGAGCGGGTCAGGAGGTTTGGGGGCGAAGCCCCCGAAGTAAATTTTCATGGGTGGTTTATTAATCCATGGGTAATGGGTAACTGTTATGGGCTGTTTTTGGGCCCATGATTTTTCGGTACCCATTGTTTTGTAAAACTGCCTCTTCAGCTACCCTTAGGTTTATGGGACGGTTTTGTTTTTTCCCATTGTTTGATACCCATGGTTTTGTAAAACTACTTAAGCAGTTGTCTATTTATATGGTCTTATGCATATGATAGATATATAAGTAAATGTATTGTAGATGTGTTTTGAATTTGGGTGTGAATTCTGTAGAGTTTGTTGAGCATAGCTCCAAACGGATCTGGGTATTGTATTGAGAGAGTGGAGGCTTGTAATAAAATCTGAGCAAGTGATTCTTGGTGGACGTAGCCCAAATTAGATGAACCACGTTAAATCTTGTCTCTCTATGTTGTGTTATTTATTTTGCACTTTTATTTGAGATCTGTAATATTTTCTGCATATTAGTTTCTACTGTTGCGATTCTGTAAGGGATTATTCCGCATATTTTATCTCTTATTCCTAACACTTTGAAGCCTAGTTTGGACGCAAGCCTGATGTTGAGCACTTTTAAGTCTTTGGATCCAAGGCTATGGCTCGGATTCCCAAGAAGAAATGCAAGGCCTTGGAACCACAATCCAAACCTTGTATCTTTGTAGGGTATCCTGATGGTGTGAAGGGATATCAATTGATGAATTCTACTTCTCATGAGCTATATATTGAGAGAAGTGTTAAGTTCGATGAGTCTTCTTCGACTTCTACTTCTCTAACTATAGAGGTTCTTCAGCTTACTGATTTGGATTCTGACTCATCAGATGATGATACTGTTGAGCGTGCTCCTCTTCCAGATCCTCCCGACCATCAGATCTTTGAGTCTTCTGATTCTGAAAATAGTGATGATGAGGACTATATCCCTTCTCACTCAAGTGAAGAATCTTCTGACTCTAAGCCTGATCCTCCTAGTCCCCTTTGGGCTAGGAAAACTTTGTAAAGTGTTGGAGATTTAGTTGGAGATACTTTGGATATGAGACGTACTCACTCAGATTTCATTGGATCCCACTCTTTCTTTGCCTCTACTTCTGATCCACAGTCTTTCCGAGAGGCTTCTAGTATTCCTGAGTGGGATTCTGCCATGGATTAGGAGTATTCCTCTCTCATGAAGAACGATACTTGGGACCTCACCACTCTTCCGAAAGGAAGAAAAATTGTTCGGTGTAAGTGGGTGTTCTGAATAGAGTATGGAGTAGATGGATGTGTCAAAAAGTTTAAAGTGTGATTAGTAGCTAAGGGTTTCTCCCAGATAGCTGGGGTTGATTATACAGAAACCTTTACTCCAGTTGCGAAGATGACTTCTATTCGACTGACCCTAGCCATTTCCGCAGAAAATAGATGGAAAGTCCATCAAATGGACATTAAGAGTGCCTTCCTTCATGGTGACCTAGAGGAAAAGATCTATATGGAACAATCTCCAGGTTATGTCCAAGATTCTTCCCTCGTTTGTAACTTAAAGAAGTCTCTTTATGGCCTTAAACAAGCCCCTTGGGCTTGGTATGCCAAGATGGACTCCTTCTTACTTACATCAGGGTTTACTAGGTGTCACTTTGATCCAAATGTTTATATTCTACGGCAAGATAACTCCATACTCATTCTTGTTCTATATGTTGATGACTTGTTGATCAAAGGCAGCTCTTCCTCTATTATTTATTATGTAAAGATCGCCTTAGCCAACAAGTTTTCCATGACTGACTTAGGTCTACTTCATTACTTCCTTAGGATCCAGATTTCACAATCTGACTCAGGAATCTTGATTTTTTAACCTAAGTATGCTCTTGATTTGCTAGCTCGGTTTCAAATGTCCAATTGCAAGTCTTCTCCTACTCCTTTTCTTTCCGGGGTTAAGTTGGTTTTAGATTGCTCTACTCCCTTGGTTGATGGTACTCTTTACCGACAGTTAGTGGGGAGCTTAATCTACTTGATTCACACTCGACCAGATTTATCATATGCTATTGGGATTGTGTCCAGATTCATGTAGGAGCCACATGAGCTGCATTGGAAAACAGCTAAACAAATCCTTCATTATGTTTATGGCACTTATGCTGATGAAATACACTATCATGGAGGGGTTGATATTAACTTGATTGGATTCATAGATTCTAATTGGGCCGGTGACTTAGATCATCAGAAATATATTTCTAGCTACAGTTTCTCTCTTGGTTCGGGTCCTATTAGTTGGTCTAGCAAGAAGCAAAATGTAATTGCGATATCATCTCTAGAGGCAAAATACAGAGGAGCAGTTAACGCTGCCACAGTAGCTATTTGGCTATAGGGTATTCTGACAGAGTTTGGCATCCACTTTCGGTGGCCTACCATTATGTACTGTGATAACACGAGAAAAATCTCTATTTGCAGAAATCCAGTTCAGCATCAGCGGATGAAGCACATTGAGATCCATATGCACTTGATATGGGAGTTTATTCATGATGGTATCATCGACATTCAGTACATTCAGAAAGCTAATCAGATTGTAGATTTATTCACCAACCCCTTCACTGAGATGAATTTTCTTCACTTATGGTCTCTTCTTTGGGTGAGGTCTTCTACAATTGCCCATCTTCTTAGAGCTATGTAGTCCTTCTTTTCTTCTTCTTCTTCTTCTAGGAAGATTGTGTTTGTATATGGGCACCTTATCAGGCCTTTAGTTGCCGGGCCCCATTGACACATCTTTCTTAGTTGTTTAGGAGTGTCTTCCTCTTCTGTCTGACTCATCACAACTGCTACCCTAGCTTTGATGAAGGGGGGGTGTTAGTGTGAGTTATCCTATGTGTCCTCCTCTCATCTTAGAGGGTCATCTCACATGAGTTAGGTTTAGGGTTTCATATGTGTCATGCACTAGGGTTACTCAACACCCTATATATACCCCTTTTCTATTCATTTATGAGCATGCCAAGACACTCCACTATCTTTCCTCTATGCAAGCTTTGTTTCTTTTGAGCAAGTTCTTCCATTACTGATCATTTTTTCCTTGTTATCGCTGGAGCTTTCATGATTCCGTTGGAGTGCAACTACTTCGTGGTGCCGATCGTTTCCGATTCGATTCTCGCAAACTCTTTTCAAAATCATATTCTCAATCAATCAAGAGGGAATCTTATTACATGCCATTATTAAAGTCTTCCTTTTACAAATTCATGTACCTTGAGAACAAATAATCAATACACAAATTACATACAAAAAACCATAGTTCTTCATTAGAGCACCACACACCTTTCTCCTACAAAATTGCAACCTACATTCTTATTTTTCCTTGTCCTCATCTTCCTTCCTTGAGGAATGAATGAAATAACTAATTTACCTTGATATTTTATCTGATTATTATTCACACAAAATAACCTAATTGTTTTTCTTGATGACTCATAATGCCCCATGTCACGCATTTAGACACATTTACTTTATTTTTAATAGTTCAATGACCTATACCTTATCCTAAGACTTAGTTCACCCTCCTAATCACCTAACTCCACTTGAAAATCACATTTATAACCCAAAATACCATTACATCCTTTGAAGGCATCATTTACAATTCAGAAATTTGAATTTTCCAAAAAGGCGGGGAAAACACAATTGAGCCCCCTAATTCAAATTTCCTGAACTCGAAATTCCTCTAAACCATTGTAATTGACCCCTTAGACCTTCCTAACCATGATCAAGATGTAATTTTCTCAAAATTTGACTCTCCTTCATGATGTTCCTGCATCAACATGGTTTCAAATGAGATGGTTGAGAAACTAGGCCTGCATTGTGAGAAGAATCCTAACCGTTAATGTATTACATGGTTTAAGAGAAGGGTAATGAAGTTATTATTGATAAGAAATGTTTAATAAAATTTTATATTGGTAAAATTTATATGGATGAGATTTGGTGTGATTTTGTTCCTATGGATGCATGTCATATGTTGTTAGGAAGACCATGGCAATTTGATAGAAAAGTAATTCATGATAGGGGATAATAATACTTATACTTTTTGGAAGGATGGCACAAAAATTGTTTTACTACCTCTTAACGAAAAGGGGAAGGCTGAAAATATGATTTCTACAAAATATTTTGTGAAGGAAGGAAATGCCAACATGGTTTTTGTTATGTACTGGTCACAAATAAAGATGAATCTGAAAGTGCACAAATACCTGTAGAGACAACCAAATTAAAAGAAGGAATTTTCTGATGTTATTCCTGATGAGCTACCAGATGGGTTTACCACCCAAAAGATATATTCAACACCATATTGATTTGATCTCAGGGTATTTCACTCCCAAGATCAAGAAAACTTATACGATGAGCCCAACATTACATACATAATTGAATAAACAAGTGACAAAGTTTTTGAGGAAGGGTGTAGTAAGGGAGAGCATGAGTTTGTGTGCAACTCCAACTTTATTAACTCAAAATAAGGATGGAACATGGAAAATGGTGTTTGGATATCATAACAATCAATAAAATTACAATCAAGTATAGGTTCCCAATACCTCGCCTTGATGATATTATGGATGTGCTTGCTAGATCTAGGTATTTCACCAAGATTGATGTTTGAAGTGGTTACCATCAAATTCAGATCACAGAAGGAGATGAGTGGAAAACAACCTTCAAGATGGGGGATGGATTATATGAGTGGTTGGTGATGTCATTCGGGTTATCTAATGCACCTAAAAATTTTATGACGTTGATGAACATTGTGTTGCGGGAGTACAATGGTAAGTTTGTTGTCGTTTATTTTGATGATATCTTAATTTTTTAGTAAAAATAAAGAAGAACATTTGAGAAATTTGAGGGTGATATTTAAATTGTTAAGGAAAGAGAAGCTCTATGCAAATTTGAATAAGTGCATGTATATGCAAGAGAGTTTGGTAGTTTTGGGTTTTATTATTTCAACAGATGGGGTACAAGATGGACCTCAAAAAAGATAAAGGCAATTATTAAATGGCCTACTCCATGAATTATAACAAAGGTAAGAAGATTTCATGGTTTAGCAAAATTTTACATATATTTAATTAAAAAAATTAGCAATATTGTAGGACCTATAATAGATTGCACAAAAGGAAGGGAATTTTTTGTGGACAAAAGTAGTTGAGTGATAGCTTTAAGTTCTTAAAGAAGAAGATGCTAGAAGCACCTGTTTTGGGAACTACCATATTTTGATAAAGTGTTTGAGGTTGAATTGTGATGCCTCACATGTGGGTATTGGGTGTTGTCCTAAGTCAAGATGGGAAGAAAATATATTTATTTAGTGAGAAAATTAAATTGAGGGTAAGAAATAAATACTCTACTTATGATGTGGAGTTTTATGAAATTGTACAAGCATTGAGGTATTAGAGGCATTAATTAGTGCCTAAGGAGTTTGTGTTATTTACATACCACATAACCTTGAAGTATGTGAATACACAAAAAAATTTGAATAACAGACATGAAAAGTGGGTATCATTTTTGCAGGGTCATACTTTTTCTGTAAGGCATAAATCAGGAAAAAAAAACCAAGTTGTGGATGCATTGAGTAGGCATGTGACTCTATTTACAATATATGGAGAATCAGGTGGTTGGTTTTTAAGCAATAAAGGATTTATATTTTTCTGATTTTGATTTCAAGGATATTGTTTGAAAGGTTAAGTAGTCCATTATCAGGCGATGCAGGTGATGTCCAGGAATAGTACCTTTTTGTTGGATGACAATATATTTAAGGGACGACAACTATGTATTCCAATTGGGTCTATAAGAGACAATATAGTGAAAGAGTTGCACAGTGGAGGATTAGATGGGCACTTTGGTAAGGATAAGACTATAGCTTTGGTAGAAGATAAATACTATTTTCCACATATGAAAATATATGTGGTAAGATAAGTGAAGAGGTGTAGAATTTTGCAATGTATTGAAAGGCCATACACATAATGCAGGGTTGTATATGCCATTGCATGTTCCCAAAGAAGGCATGGACAAATTTGAGTATGGATTTTTTTTTTTTTTTGGGATTACCAAGCACACAATGAGGTAATGACTTAAATTTTTGTGGTTGTTGATAGGTTCTCTAAGATGGTTCATTTTATTTCTCTGTAAGAAAACTAGTGACGCAACAAGAGTAGCATATTTGTTTTTCAGAGAAGTTGATAGGTTGCATGGTGTTCCAAAAACCATTACTTCAAATAGGGATATAAGATTCTTAAGTCATTTATGGAGGACCTTATGGAAGAAGTTGGGGAACTAAACTATAGTTTTAGAAGTCCCTATCATCCTCAGAATGATGGGAAAATAGAGGTGGTAAATAGGAGTTTGGGAAACCTGTCAAGGTGTATAATTGGGGAAAATCCAAAACAATGGGACTTAACATTACCACAAGCTGAGTTTTCTTATAATAGCTCAGTAAATAGATCCATAGGAAATTCTCCATTTTATATTGTTTATGGGAGTAATCCAAAAGGGGGTGTTATATTCGGTGCAACATTACCAATTTATGGCATGGTTAGTGATGATGTAGAAGCATTTGCGGAACATATACAACAAGTACAAGAAGAAGTGTGGAAGAAGATGCAAAATAGTAATGATAAGTATAAGGAAATAAAAGATGTGCATGGAAGGAGAAATATGTTTACTAGCGGGTGAATTGGTTATGGTATACCTTTATAAGGAAATGTTTCCAAAAGTAACCTATAACAAGATGAAGTATAAGAAGATTGGTCCCTTATAAGATCATGAAAAAGATAAATGATAAAGATTATGAGGTAGAATTTGTCCAAGAAATTTTGATATTTCTCCAGTATTTAATGGAGGTCAAAATTATATTATTTTCATGGAGGTATTGAAGAAGCGGATGGTATAGAAGAAGTAGTAGATTGAAGGCAATAGGTTCCATTGAAAAATAAAGAAGAAGTAGATCAGATTTTAGATAATAAAATTGTGAACACGTGCAACATGGACAATACAGTAAATATTTGGTACTTTGGGAAGGATTGGAAACACCACATGGGTCAAAGAGTGGGAGATTAAAGGAAGTTAGATAAAGAAAAATGGCAGAAAAGATTTGAAGAAGATAACTTACAGGAGCTATGTTTTTTTCAAGTAGGAGGAGAATGATGCACTATTTTTAGCAAGTACTTAAAATAGTCATAACTTTTGATCCAGGTGTCTATTTGAGTTCATTTTTTTTAAAACCACATGTTTTGATGAGACAAATGCACTGTTCAACCTTTCCTACTGATTGGAGCCCATTTTGGGCCTAAAATCTACCATTTGGGGGGCCAAATATTAGGATTTAAGTTTCAATTTAGTTTTTCCTATTTTAGGGCATTAGTTATTTTTAGTCTCTTGCATGTATAGTAGGTTAGAAAATTTGGAAATTCCTCTAATTTATGCATGTAGAACATGCGTGGAAATTCATTTGGGCCATGTGAATAAGCATGCAAAAATTATTGAGAATAGCAGGTTCGAATAAACTACTAAAAATAGTAAATTTCGCCACCTATAGTAGATTTAATTGAAGTTAGTAAGAGTTTGCTTGGAAACACGAGTTGGGAATTGTTTTCTTATTTATGAAGCATTGTAATTCATCATTCAATAATGAAAAAGAGAAGTTAATTTCTTTGATTTTAAGGTATTTGCAGTGTATCGAGAGTGATTTTAAAGTTTGGCTACATTAGATTGTATATTGGTTATGTTCATGCCATGTGTCACATGCTCATTCTCCATAAGGATTTGGCACCCAACCGGTGCTTTCCAATTCATCCTATGAGGTGAAATTTATCTAACAAGTCGTTATAATAGACACATGTTGCTTTGTAATTGGTCCAGAGGTTATAACCTTGGTTGCATGCGAGGGAGCAGGGGGTGAGAGAACAAGTTTGCAACATATGAAAAAATACAAAAATAAGTTCAGCGCGTGTGGGGATAGGGGAAAGGAACGCATATTTGCATAAATGTGAAAATGTGTATGAGAAGTCTGAATGCCGATGAAAAGAAGGTATGAAATATTAGGAAGGAAGGCACAAAGGGAATGTTAAGAGGAAAAGGGAGGTATGCAAGGTAAAAGTGTGCACAATGCATTGCGAGTGCATGAGAGGGGAGTGCGAGGGAAGAATGAAAGGGGAAACTATTGCATGTGGCAATGCACGAACCTCGGGGAAGAAAGTATTTATGTTAAAACATGTTGGGGACTTGTCAGAATGAAAATTAAGTCTGTGGGTGTGTGCAATCAAGTGTGTAATGAATGGGAATGAAATTAGATGTGTGAAAGAGTGCACAGAAAGGGAATATGGGGAGAGATAACATAATACAAGGAAAGTGGGAGTACGTGGAAGGTGCACAAAAGAAAGAGAAGGAAAAATGAAGAGAAACGGAAGCACATAAAGAGCGTGTAAGGGTATGTGTGAAGCACTGTAACCAAGGAAATGCACCAAAGAAGAAAACCAATTACGTGCACATCCAGGAATGATGATGCCAGAGCTAGAATGGATCTGCAAGTTGTCAAAATGACTAGGGAGTTATTTTGGATAATAGTTTAGAAAAATTTGGGGATATGTGTCTACTAGATGATGAATATCAGTGGCCCTGAAGCATCCATTGGGCATGGAATTAGCCTAAGAATATGAAGTTCTAATCTGTAACTTGAAGAATTCTCCCCTTGAGTCACTTAAATCACTTATATGAACTTTACACTAAAATTATTACTCTCATATGAAGATGTTCTGATTTTAATTTTATGAGAGTGGAAAATTGTTGGATATTGCCTCCTCTAAAAACTTGAATTGTCATCCCAGAAGCAAAAAAAGAGTGTGAAAAGATCACGTGAGAGAAATCAAACCTATACTACAAAAACAATTACACACAAGCGCACATCTGGAGGAATTAAATATATTCTTATATATACATGATGTAGAATATCTCAATGGAAGTGCTTGAGATAGATCCCATTAACTAGGATTGATAGTGCATCTCGATCAAGATGAGACAACTCAAAAGATTTATCCTCCTTACAACTTCTGATGATATATGACCCACTTTAAAGTGCATCAAATTTTGAATGGTGCCCTAGTTTAGCTCTGTCAGCATCCCATTTCAAGACCAAATCACCCACTTTTAAAGCATGAGATCTATCATTTATGTCAAACCACTTCCTATTTGACTTATGATGTTGTTATAACTTGATAATGAAAAATTTCCTTAGTTCTTCAATTTCAACCAACTCTTCCATTCTGATTTCTCTTTGATTTACACCCTAAAACTCTAGCTGTTGGGCCAAATCTAATGAAGGAAACTCAAGTGATAAAGGAAGACTTACTTCTTTACCATAAAAAATTTTAAAAGGTGAATTACCAAATTTCCTTCTTCACCATGATTATGTATATCCTAAGTATGCACGAGACCTTTTTATCCCACTTCCTTTTATTGACATCCATTTTCCACTTCATGATTATGATCATGTTCTTGTTAGTATACTCTTCCAATCCATTACCTTGGGGGTAATAGCTGGAAGAAGTCTTCAAATATATTCCCATGACTAAGAGCCTAATCAGATATTTTAGTAGTAAGGAAGGATTTTGCATTATTAGAGATAATAGTTTGAGGAATGCCAAACCTTATTACAATACCCTTGAGAAATTCAAGAATCATTTTCTTCCTTGAGCGCGATAGATTATGTCCATCTAGTGAAGTAATCTATTATCAATACCCACTTATGGGCAATGCTTGAAGGAGGATTTATCATGTCAATGAAGTCAAGACCCCATTACAAAAAGGTTGAATCACTTGGATTGGACAAAGGGGAAGTGTTGGAAAATTCTTGTTTCCTGTAAATAAAGTGCATTATTTACATTTTCTGACCAACTTATGTGTATATGCAAACAAGTTATGAAAAACATATCATGCTTTGATGATCTTCATTTTTGTTTCTTTGGTAGAGAAATTTCCACTATATAATCCATCATGAAATTATTATAACACTTTATTGGTCTATGCACCATCAATACATTTTATCATCACACACCATTAATATTTATTTTGAAGAGATTACGATCAATCAGTGCATAAGGAATGGACTGCAGCCTCAGATGTCTTATCTTTTCTTTGTTTAGACCAGGAGGCTATGTGCCAGAAGAAAGGATTATTTCCATGTCTTCCATCCAACTATGCATGCTAGGATCTTCACTTTTCTTAGCTTCAGCGCATGGGGGTTCTTCATCTATGAAAAAATACATATCCTCATTGTTCTCTGCGTCCTTAGCAATTTGCATACAAAGCATGTTGCCTATAACAAATTTTTTTTAATTTGATATTCATATCATATTCCTTTATTTTGTTTACCCATATGGTTATTTTGTCATTGATTTTTGTTCCCATGATGAAGTCTCTCATATTAGAGTGTGAAACTAGAATTTTGACGTGATTTTTAATGAGCATACTCTTGAATTTGTTCAAACGCATACATGATAGAGAAGACATATTTTTCCATGTGAATATATTTCAATTTTTAATACTTCATTGTTTTACTAAAGAAATCCACTGGATGCTCCAATCATTGCTTATTTTCTTGTGTTAAGATAGTAAAAAACACTAGCATCAACTCCATATGCATAAAGGATGAAATTCTTAGAGTAATCTAGATTGATAAGTATTGGGGTACGAAAAATTTTGTGCTTGATCTTGTCAAAGCTTTCCTTTCCTTCTGTTGTCCACTTGAATATTTTATCCTTCTTGAGCATGAGGGCGATAGGCCTAACCAAACCTAAAAAGTTGATTTTTCCTAAGAATGACTGTAAGGCCTTATTTTGAGCATAGAAAAGAGAGAAAGATGATGGTTGAGATTCATTTTGGATCAATGGAAATGCCATCCTTTGAAACAACATGCCCCCAAAATATTACCTTGTGTAATAAACAATTTGCACTTCTTGGGGTTAAGGGGACACCCAAAATTGTATGCACCTCTTAAATACCCTTTACCAAATGACTGATGTGATCTATTCTCTACTTTGATAAGATAGTTATGTCATCCAAGTAAACTAGGATGAAATCATTGATGTACCCTTTGAAGTAAATTCACATTGCTCTTTGGAAGGTTACACTTGTATTTGAAAAACCAAAAGGCATTTTTTGATAAGCATATGTTCCCCATTTGGTTGTAAATGTAGTCTTGAATTGATCCTCTTCCTTGACCATGATTTTATTGAAACCTGAGTAACCATCAAGCATAGAAAATATTTACATGCCAGCTACTATCTATACAAGATGATTCATATAAGGAAAGGGATAATGATCTTTCAATGAAACCTTGTTCAAATCTTTGAAAACAACACAAAGTCTGATTTCAACATTCTTGTTTCTTATTGAAATAAGATTTCCACAAAATTATAGTACTTGATAGTAAATATTATCTTCACCTTAATGATCTTGGATAGCTCCTTCCTCATGAGGGGATCTATCATAAGATTGACAGGTATTTTTCTTTGTCAGATGGGCTTGATACTAGGATAAAAGGTAAATAGAGTGTTAAACAACAATTGGATAAAATACTTTAAGGTATTCATATTCCCATGAGAATATATCACTATACCTTTGACATAATGATATTAAGGCCTTATTTTATTCTTGCACTCATACCTTACCGAGTAACAATGTGCAATAGTGACTGGCTGGCAATCTTCTTGTATAACAGACATGTTATTTTATTTTCCCTTGAACTCATCATCAGGACTGAAAAATGTGCTCTAAGGTGACCAAACCCATTTGGTAGCTTGTTTGTCTTTAGATGAATCACTTGATCACCATAGTGTTTATGCAAATCAAATTGCATTCTTAAAGAAAAATCAAATTCATTATGGATGAATGCAAAATTTATGCATCACTGTCAAATACCTGCCAGCTAGTTTCATTTTATGGAATAGAATGCCTAACCACCACTTTTATGTGTTGCACATTTCCTTGAACAATATCCTCAGCCGGTGTGAGAACTGCAACCCAAGGGTAGCCATATGATCTTTCTACTTTGTTCAATTTCCTTGGAACCACCTACAGATTCAAAGCATCAAATCTTTCCAAGAGGGTCCCAAAATCTATGTTTGTAAGCTTTTAAAATATATTATTTTCTACGCACTTTTTTGTGACATGGTGGTATGACCAATTCAATATTCCCAAAGATCTACAATTCCTTAATTTGTATCCTTTCAACAATAATAAGACCATGTGCCAACACTTCATATTCTTCTACATTCTTAGATCATACAAATTGTAGCATGTGCATGAAGAATAATTTATCATTCTTGGGAGAGATGAGAACAACACCTATGTCTCCACCATTTTTTCTTCTAAAACCATCAAAGAACATCTTCCATAGTCCAAAAGTGTTATCATTTTCTTTCTTAAGTGGGATAGGCCACATGGTTTATTCTTTAATAATAAAATAGTGTTCTAAGTCTAGTTAATAAAATATGTTCTAAGTCTAGTATCAACAACTGTATCATATGTATCAAATTCATAGTTTTCCTTGGCCCATTCATCTAATAATAGATAAGGCATGGAGGAAGCAATAAGCTGGTCTTCTGAAAGTGAATCTTGTTCTTGGTCTTCTTGAATTATGCAGTTAGACTGGAGATGATAATGGCCATATGAATTAACATGGTAGGAAAATATAGGCTCATATTGTATGGTAAATATGGTACTATACCTAGTTCTTAGAAAAATATGAGACCCATCTGAAGACAAGTAACCACTAACCTTGGCAGTGAAGTCCCTTGATAAGAAAATGTTGAACAAAGGAGGCAAGTCAATGACTGACACATCTTGAGTTATGGTTAGACTAGAAAAAACATGAAGCGGGTTAACTCAAGAGCCTTGATGACTCGTAGGATGATAATAGTTGAGCCATCAAGTTGTAATACTCATTTGGAAATAGGATTTTATTTAAGACCTAGGATATAAATAATTTACTCAGGCATGAAAAAATACTAGCCCCCGAGTCAATCATACAATTATGAACAAGGTGTTTTCCCACTATCAAGGACATATAAAAGGTGCTACTTTGACAATTTTTCTTACTTTCTTCTCCTCTGCTTGACATAAATTGGCAAAAATTTGGGTTCTCTGAGTAACTGGACCAGCTTGAGAGAGTTGCACAAGAGATTCATGCAGAAGGTCACACTGTGATGGAATAGCTAAGGCATCCCATAATTATGAAATTTCTATTTGTCTTCTTCATTTGGGTCGAAGGTGTTAAATGGAAGGCCCAAAAACTTGTGCATTTGAGGTGCAACATATTTTCTTGATTTGTTTACTTGTGGAGACAATCATTTTTATGTTACGCAGAAGTTTGAAATACCAAAGGAGGGTGTACATAGAACTTCAATTGGAATATTAATTGGAATATTGTACACAACCTCGTGGTCATAAGCATGTGCACTAGAATTGTAGGCTAAACTGCAACCATCCTTCTCTTTTTGAAATGGGGCCATTTTGATTAAAAGAAGGTGAAGGCTATGTGTTGGTTTCCAAAATTCTTTTATTGGAGATTATGTTATCAGAAACATGTGCACCGCAACCTATTTGATTTTTCCATAGTTTGAATTATTGCATAGAAGTCATCAATCCCAAAGAACATAAGGGTTGGTATCAGGAATGAATTCTGACATTTCTTCATTATCAGGTTCACACGTGCTCATGGATGACTCACACTGGGAAACAATTATAGATCATGAATTCTTTCACGCATAAGTCATTTGCGTATTTTTATTGACTATGTGAAAAAATGCAAGGAAATCATGATGCAGGTACAAACTATTATCATGCATAAACAACAATCAAGATGCTTACAAAAGATTTGCTTCCAAAACAAGTTTATAAGGCTAAGAATTTACTATATAGCTCAAACCTTGACTAATTGATTTAATATTTCAATTTCTTCTTTCATATGAGGATCCAAAACAAGTTTATATAAAGGCTAAGAATTTACTATATAGCTCAAACCTTGACTAATTGATTTAATATAATCTGAAATCCTCTTCTTGGACACATTTCCATGCTCTCCTCTATTCAGTGTTAGGTAATCCCTAAACAAGGGTTTATCTCTTACAATCCTCACTTACTCTAATTCCCACCTTACTTGTCCCTGTTTTGGATTCCTTAGTTTTGAGCTTAAGAATGCAACCTTCATATAGCTTATGTGTTTTTGGTTCCCTGATCATCCACCTCAGGAAACTGTTATTTAGATCACAAAATAGATTAAAAGAGATTCCAACACTAGTCTTTACCAACTGGTTTGCACTTGTTCTTGTATCCACTTCACTTGTTTTCTAGTCCAAATCACATTTTTTTGACTTCTTGTCTCCTCCAAGACCTTCCTTACTATTCACAGGCTCAAAAAAATTGTTAGAATCAATGATGAAATCATTTTTCGAAACTTTATACTTCTCTTTTATTTTACTAAACTATCCTTATGTCTGCTCAAAAAAATTGTTAGAATCAATGATGAAATCATTTTCAAGCTTCGAAACTTTATACTTCTCTTTTATTTACTAAACTATCCTTATGTCTCTTAAGGAAAGATTGCACGCTCCAATCATACATCAACACTTACAAATCTCCCTTGAAGACTCTTATAAGCGTAATTAGTGTTCATTTAGATATCTTAACATGTTGTTAAAAGTATTGGGGGACCAATTATTTTAGTAACTCTTATTGTCTCCCTTTTTGGTAACTATGCACTTAAACCCTTAACTAGGCCTATGCATAAGGAATTTCAAGCACAATTTCTTCTATTAGAGGTACTAAGGGAAAAAACCTATGTTTTTAAGCACCCATTAAGGGATTGATCCTTTTTAAGAAGTTTCACTTAACTCTCCCTAAAAAATGGTAAGTTCCTTTGTAAATATTTCCACTTCAAGCTAGTGCTTGACTGCGATCAACTCTATCACTCGAAGACTATCATGAAGATATAGAAAACTAACTAGTGTTACATTGTTAGAGCCTGCAAATTGTACTTGTGGAAATTTTTGAAACACTTAATAAATTCCCTTAAGAAAATATTTATACATTTTTAAATATAAATTCAATATTTAAATCTTCCAAGTTCAATGCCCTAGCACTACTCTTCCTGAAGGATACAGTTAAGCCCGAGAGGCTCTCCTCATTTAAAAATGTACTTGTATTGACCAATTTCAACAGTTGTATCATAGGGATACAACTCATAGTGTTCTTTGGAATATTCATATAATAATAGATCAAGTATGGAAGGAGGAATATGATGTTCTTCTAAAACTAACTCTTGTTCTTGGTCTTCTTGGATTAGGTAGTTAGATTGGAGGGGAGGGGGTTCATATGACTCAACATGATAGGAAAATACAGGTTCAGCTTGTATGGTAAATCTTGTACCATACCTAGTTATTAGAAGCATATGAGAGAACTGCTTGAAGAAAAGTAACCACCCACCTTGGTTATGAAATATCTTGATAGGCAGATGCAAAATAAAGGAGGTAAGTCAATGAATGAAACATTTTGAGTTATGGTTAGACTTGGACAAGCATGAAGGGTTAACTCAAGATCTTTGATGACTTATCGAATACTATCAGTTGATCCATCAAGTTGTAAGGCTTATTTTAAAATAGGGATATACTTAATACCTAAGATATTTACAATTTTCTTAGGCATGATAGAGTATTAGCCCCTGATTCAATCATATAATTGTGCACAAGATGTTTTCCTACTATCAAGGACATATAAAATGGTGTAATATTAGAATTTTTTCTTACTTGCTTATCATCTACTTGACATAGATTGATAGAAACTTGATTCATGTGAATAACTAGTTCAATGCCTAGGAGTTGCATAAGAGCTTCATACAACAGGTCGCTTTGAGATGGAATAGCCAAGGCATCCCACATTGTTACATTTACAACTCTATTATATATTTGATCCATAATATTGAATGGAAGGGCCATGGAATTATGCATTTGATGCATGCCATTCTCTTTTCTTTATTATCTTGATACTGGAGGAGGCACCTTAGGCCACGCAAAGGCTTAACCTACCAAAGGAGTTGCACATGCTACTTCATGTGAAACATTGTGCAAAACCTCACGTGCATGAACATGTGTTCCAGAACTACTGGATGAATTAGCACCTGCATCCTTCTGGTTGTGAAGTGGGTCACTTTGAATGATAAAAGTTAAGGGTTACATGCTATTTTCCAACATTCTCTTCTTGTACCTTGAATTAGCATAGAAGGACCTGAAACCCCACGTGGTAATGCTTCAGTTTTCCACCCTAGCTATAGATTTATTACTCCACAAGAATCTCATTACAACACCAAGGACAATCCATAAAATGGCTCCCTAATTCAAATTGTGCATCTCCTGAAGGGAAATACCTCATTTGAATTAGGTTAAAGAGCACTAGACAACAAATTAGACCTCAAAATGACTCGAATGGACTCTTAGGATCCTGACAGGCTTGCACACTGAAAGACAATTTGCATATTTTTCACCTTGATCTATTTATAGAGATGGATTTGATTCTCCTGAAATCAAAGGACCATGTCTGATCTCTTGAGATCATGTTGTTCTGTAAACTAGAACTAATGCTTTACTTGACCTGGGAACAAGAAGGGGTTGTACATAGGGTAATTTTTTGAAGAAGGAAGGTGCACATTATGGACCATGTACCATCTATCATTCTTTTGAATTTTTCTCATATCTCTTATTTACATTTATATTGATTTCTGTATGGCTGATGGATTTGATTAAATCCTTGATTAGAATTAATTCTGAAGGCTTGCGCCTACTAATTTTCTAATGATATAACATTGTTACATATATTTCTAATCAAGGCCTTCATTTCTTCATCTTATTTTTGTTTTTTTTAGAATAGGATGTGGAGGAAATGGGTTAAGAATTATACTCAGGAGTGGGAGCAATGGAAGACTAAGGTTACTTGAGGCAATTGAGGAAATAAAGACATAGGTATGTATAGGGGTTATTTTGTCCATCTTGGATTCAGATAAATTTATTCCTTAATGGATATAGGATATGTGCATCAAGGAAATTTTGCAACCACACCCATAGATTGTACCATAACTATTAATATGAGAATTCAAATCTCTTAAAAAATAAAGAAAAACACCTTATGGGGTCAATATTAAGAGAAGGGGAATTTTGTACCTATGTTTTCTGAAATATGAAGTTAAAATCAACGATGAGCTCATTAGGAGATCTCTTTGATTATTGTCAGTTCTTCTAATAAGGAGATGTTGTTCTAACTTTCTCCTCAAACTGATTACACAATGCAGTAGTTCCAAGCTCATCCCAATTATGAATAGATGCACGGTCTTAAGCTTTTGTACCATTGAAGTATTTTATCTTAAATTTAAGAAGAAATTAGCATCCTTACAGCTACATCATATTTTGTAACTAGATGAATAGAGAAAAAATTTGCAGTGTGTTGAATATGATCAGAAGGGGTAGTATTGACTCTCACTAGTGAAAAATGAAATACTCTTGAGTGTAGCCACTGGTTTATCATGTTACACGGGAAGGGCCAAACAAATACCACTATTGAAGCTAAAAATAAAATATTCTCTGTTGCACCATGTCTAGGATGGATCTCAATACCCTAGAAGAGCACTTGGAAGGTTTTCCAAGAGGAGTGGAATGAGCCCTGTGTGCAAGATATGGAGACATGAGCATGAGTCTACTACTTATTTTTCTTAGAGACAACTGAAGATATTCAAAAAATTCTTCAACTTCTATGCATTGTATAGTTTGAATCCTTCTCATGAAATAGAGTGTGCAGACTGCTAAACTCAGTAGATCTTGATGCTAGGAATCACCAGATGTGTTGAAACAAGCCTCCAAAGGCTAGAATCACTAAGTTACACACCAAAACTTACCAATGATAAAATGTGAGCATTTAATACTCATCCCACTTGGAGTCCCAAAACTGTTGGAGAATTTAAGGAACCAAGGTGGATAAAACATTGCGCTAGAGCACATTAAGATTTATAGCTCTTAAAAAAATTCCCAATAGATATGCCAAAACTGTTGGAGCTCAAAATATGCACTCGTCCCATGTTGCACCCTATTGATTTTCCAATTGTTGTAATTTATGGAAAATGTATATTGCAAGATCATTCTTATCAAATGTTGTTTAGATGTTAAAAATGAATTCATGAGGTTTCAAGAAGACATGGTCTTGGATGGTGAGTGGCAGCATCATTTTAGGTACCTAAAGTAGTCAAACACAATGGTAAAGGTTAATAAAATCATGGGAGAGGTGTTAAAAGAGCATCTACAACATGTATTAGTAACGGTTAGACTCATCTCAGCTCCAAGAGTCAGTTTTGTATGTTGGTCAGAAATAGTGTTGAGAACAAACAATGTTCTGACATGCAAATGAGATGGGATAGAAAACTTTAGATGTATTATTTTCTAGAAACTATAGGAGATGATAGAGGAAATTTTCTTGATTCTTCATGTAAAATTTCAGGTCAAAGTTACGTCATTTGTTCAAGTTATGTGATTTTTTGTAAACTAGGCTTTTTAAAAAACTCATTTTGAGCTACCTGGCTTCTTAGCCTTCAAACAAAATTATACGATCTCCTTTTAATAAATAATAGAAGTAATTTTTGGATTAAATTATCATAAAAATCATGTGAAAAAACAATTTTCTCAAAATGATGTGTGATTGAAAATTTATGAGCATTCTGGTGGAGCAGTTTTTCTCTCTCCTGGGTGTGCACAAAATTGGTAAGAGAAAAAAGTGATTTTGGACTCCAATTCCAGCTTCCTCATTGCTATAGTATCTTATTGGCTCATTTATGATGTTCCTCATGCGTATAAATCATTTTAAGGCTTTATTTCTTGAATTTATAGGTACTTGCTTCTGACACCATGTCTTAGTGTGAATGCTCTGGCATATGAAGGTACTAGTTGTTTCAAATGGATTTTGTGCTCAATGAATGCTTGGACCTCTTATATAGTCACATGGAAATGTGTGTGAGCCTTCTCAAGTTTGGTTGGCATTGTGATTCATTCAATTTTTGATGGTCAAGACTATCCTGAAGAGAGTGTTTCGCAATGCATGTTAACACACCACCCTAAGAGATTGATCTCCAGTTGTAATGCCTTGATCAATCTGACAACATGGATATAGGACCAAATAGAATAAACTAGATGTGTTTTGAGTGTGAATTTTCTCATTTGACATGATGGATTTCAGAGACCACTTTACTTAGTTCATGGGTGTAAAATGCACTTCTTCACTATTTATTTGAATACCTTGTCAAATTCAGTCCATATCCCAATTTGGTGAGGCATGCACCACTCAAATTTACAGATTATAAAATTACATTCCAACTATCATCAATAATTCCATATTCTTGGAGAATTGATAATGTATCTCATCATGGTTTCTTTCTTAGTTTCTTTTGTACAATCACTTTTGGAATTTTGCATGAAATAATGATTCAGTTCAAGCAACTGCCATCAAATATATGTATCTATCTACCTTGGAAAGGTGAAGATATGATTCAAGAATCCTCAAAATCCTCCATGTTCCAATTCCACTCAAACATTTTACGAAATAGGAAAAATTGTCATATTTCTAGTAGGAAACTGTGTGATACCTTAATTTAGGGTTTTGGAGAGTGAAAACTATTTATTTATCAAATGTTATTCATTCTTTTTGATAAAAATTTGGAACAGATATCTATTAGGGAAGTTAGAAGGGTTTGAAAAAATAATGAAAGAAAATGATAATGTGAGGTGAAATATTTCTTTATCATAAATTTCAAAAATGTGTACAGTTGGTTGAAAATGACTGTCATCGCATTTCTTTTGAAATTTCTCATTGTTGAAGCATATTTTTGGATAGATTCAAGACATGAATGAAATGTTAAGTCAAATGAAATCTTTTGTAAGTGGATTTGAGCTAGAGTTGTCTTGAATAAGTATTCAAGTGCTTTAAGAACCTTTCAAATGAAACATGAACATTGAAAGTTATTTTTCTCTTATTCCTTGAAAGTAAAGAGAAAAATAAGTTTATTCTTGTTTGTTTATAACATCAAGGAGGTCCATGTATTTCAAAGAACATCTGGTAAGTTCAAATACATCTAGATCTTCCTGAAGAGTGACACATTTCTCAAACAGTGAGCAAGGTTTTACTTCTCCATGCAAAAGAGTGAATTTAGTTGAAAGGATGGTATCGTGTGTTCTCAATAGTGTGATATCTTGAAGAAAGAATGAAAGGAAAATTATTGAAAGCTCTGAATTTGAGTAATGCATGGTGTGAAGAATTTGATAATTTTCTCAAATCTATGTTCTTTCAACTTTCTTTCTACTTGTTGTAGAAGACCAAAAGACTTGTTCTATTCTTGTCTTCGGAAACTTTGGCTGATAAGGTTATAATAAAATACATGAAGTAGCTCAATGAATTTGAAGAGTTTAAAAAATATAGGATGCTAACTTGAAAGAATGATAGTTAAAAAGAAATGTTATAACTGTCCTCTAAGGAATTAAAAAGACTTTTTGAATTCTCTTAAAGAAGTGGCTCAAATTCTTGAATAGAAAATAAGTGAAAAAGAAGATAAACAATTAGAGTTGAAGTGAGAGAGGTGTGTGTCTAGCTAAAAGATGAATGTGTGAAACACAACTATGTTCTTTGAAGAAAAAAACAGTGACTCAAGGTATGAATGTGAGAGTGGAAGATAGTGACTGAAGTACTTTTGAAAGAGAATTTTAAATAGCATATGTGATTTGATTTAGAGATGTAGATAGAGAATTTCAGTGAAAAGAATGAGTTGAATTAATTTATGAGACTATACAGGGGGAAATAAAATCTTGTCTTCATAGGTAATTCATGAATTGAATCAGATTAAAGAACTAGGAGTATAGTTTTCTCTTCAAAAGTGATCAAGATATATTGAAACAAGAAATTAGAGATTGATTGCATATATAGGGTTATTATCAGATGTTCAAGACATAATTTTGAAGTGTGATCAAGAATGAAGTGTTGTATATCAGGGAGTTATAGCTTCCTTGCAGGTAGAAGCTTGCAAAAGGATAGTTTTAGCTAGCTAAAGTATTTAGGAAGTGGGTGCTTCCTTCACCATGTTGTAGCTTGTGTGATACTAAATTTATAGCCTTAGAGGTTGAGTTGTAGCTCAACAAACTATTTGTAACCTTTTTCCACATAGTACACTGGTTCAGTGGGTTTTCTCCCTATTTGGGTTTCCCACTTAAATTTCTTGTCTCCTCTGTGTGTTTTATCTCATTTGAATTATCTTTGTACTTAAGTGGTTGAGTTTGTGATTTGAAAAAGTTGGATTATTTTCTTGTATGAAGTGCATATGGATCTCAATGTGCTTCGTCTACTGATGCTGAACTGGATTTATGTAAATAGAGATAGTACTCATGTTATCACAGTAGATAATGGTGGGCCACCGAAAGTGGATGCCAAACTTTTTCAGAATACCCTATATCCAAATAGCATCTGTGACAGTGTTAACTGCTCCTCTGTAGATGATATTGCAATTGCATTCTACTTCTTGATAGACCAACTAATAGGACCAGAACCAAGAGAGAAACTGTAGCTAGAAGTACATTTCTGATGATCTAAGTCACCAGCCCAATTAGAATCTGTGAACCCAATCAAGTACATATCCACCCCTCCATGATAGTGAATGCCATTAGTATAGGTGCCACAAACATAATGAAGGATCCATTTAGCTACTTTATAATGCAGCTCATGTGGCTCTTGCATGAATCTAGACACGATCCCAACAACATACGATAAATCCGGTCGAGTGTGAGTCAAGTAAATCAATCTCCTTACCAACTGTCGATAAAGAGTACCATCAACCAAAGGATTAGGGAAATCTGAAACCAACTTAATCCCGTAAAGAAAAAGAGTAGGAGAAGACTTGCAATTGGACATCTGAACATGAGCTAGCAAATCAAGAGCATACTTAGGTTACAAAATCAAAACTCCTGAGTCAGATTGTGAAATATTGATCCCAAGGAAGTAATGAAGTAGACCTAAGTCAGTCATTGAAAACATGTTGGCCAAGGCGATCTTCACAGAATCAATAATAGAGAGAGATTTGCCTATGATCAACAAGTCATCAACATAGATAACAAGAATGAGTATGGAGTCATCTTGCCATAGAATATAAACATTTGGATCAGAGTGACACCTAGTAAACCCTGATGTAAGTAAAAAGGAGTCCATCTTGGAATACTAAGCCCGACGGACTTTTTTGAGGCCATAAAGAGACTTCTTTAACTTACAGATGAGGGAGGGATCTTGGACATAACCCGGAGGTTGTTCCATATAGATCTCTTCCTCTAGGTCACCATGAAGGAAGGCACTCTTAATGTCCATTTGATGGACTTTACATCTGTTTGCTGCGGCAATGGCTAGTGTTAGTCGAATAGAAGTCATCTTTGTAATCAAAGAAAAGGTTTCAGGATAATCAACCCCAGCTATCTGGGAGAAACCATTAGCTACTAATCATGCTTTAAAATTTTTGACGTCTCCATCTACTTCATACTTTGTTAGGAACACCCACTTACACGAAACGATTTTTCTTCCTTTCAGAAGAGGGCTGAGATCCCAAGTATCGTTCATCATGAGAGAGGAATACTCCTCATCCATGGCAGAATCCCACTCAGGAATAATAGAAGCCTCTTGAAAATACTATGGATTAGAAGCAGAGGTGAAGAAAGAGTGGGGTCCAACGAAATCTGAGTGAGTACCTCTCATATCCGAAGTATCTCCAACTAAATCTCCAGCACTTTACAAATTTTTCCTAGCCCAAAGAGGACCAGGAGGATTAGGCTCAGAGTCAGAAGATTCTTCACTTGAGTGAGAAGGGACATAGTCCTCATCATCACTAGTATCATAATCCAAAGACTCAGAGGTCAGATGGTTGGGAGGATCAGGAAGAGGAGCACACTCAACAACATCATCATCTGATGAGTCAGAATCAGAATCAGCAAGCTGAAGAACCTCAATAGGTGGAGAAGTAGAAGTTGAAGAAGACTCATCGAGCTTAAAAATTCTCTCAGTATATAGCTCATGAGAAGTACGATTCATCAATCGATATCCCTTCATGCCATCAGGATACCCTACAAAAATAGAAGGTTTGGATTGTTGTTCCAAAGCCTTTCATTTATTTTTGGGAATCCGAGTCATAGCCTTGGATTAGAAGACTCGAAAGTGCTCAACATCAGGCTTGCATCCAAACCAGGCTTCAAAGGGTGTCATCCCTCTTACTGCCTTGTGTGGAACACGGTTCTAAATGTAATTTGCACAATTCACTACTTCGGCCCAATACTACGGAGGATGAGACTTCGAGTGAATCATACAAGTGGCCATCTCCTTTAGAGTACGGTTCTTTCGTTCTGCGACTCCATTCTGTGAAGGGATATAAGCAACTGTATGCTGCAAAGAGATCCCTTTAAAAGTACAGAAATCCATGAACCTATTGTTTACATATTCACCTCCATTTTTAGTTCGAAGAACCTTGATAGACCGTTCCACCTGTTTCTCAGCAAGAGCCTTAAAGTCTTGAAAATTTTCAAAGACTTCAAACTTAAGCTTAAGAAAATATACCCAAGTATATTACAAAAACTCATCAATGATGGTTAGCACATAAAGAGCTCTAGTAAATGAAGGAGAAGGAAATGGACCAGAAATATGATTGTGAACAAGATCCAAGGGACGAGTAGCTCTCTAGGATTTTCCTTTGTCAAATGTATTTTCAGGATGATTTCTAAGGGTACAACCCTCACAAAGACCCTTAGAAAACTTGACGCAGGGTAACCTGTTGACCATTTCATTTTGGATCAATTGTTCAAGGTGACGATAATATAGATGTTCGAAACGCTCATGCCATAGATTACTAACCTCATTTGCATGAGTGAGCAAGGTAGTGGGCGTAGAATCAGAAGTAAAGTGGGAAAAGGTATATAACCGTGAACAGTGATCAGCCTTTCCCTCAGCCACTGTAGTGTCATCGTTAAGCTCATGAATAATCACTGAGTTAGGACCAAATTCCACTTGCATTCCTTCACCAAGTTTAGTAATTTGGTAAACCGATACGAGATTGGTAGAGAGATCAGGAACACTCAACACTTGGTTGAATGTTCCACCATCCATCTCTACTGATCCACTACCAGAAACTGACACTATTGTGTCATTACCCATCATGATTTGGGACATTTCACATGGTTAGATGTTAGAGAACTCAACATGCAAAGAACCCATATGGTGTGAAGCACCGGAATCTATAATCCACGTCAATGAAGCAACAACTCTGGCTACAAGGGCCTTTCCTTTCTTCTTATCATTTGTAGAACCTTTTGCAGCAGAAGACTCAGCCTTTGGAGCACTTTGTGTTTATGGATTCGAGAACACTTATTTTATTCTTCTCAAGTAAATGAGATAAGTGATCAATATGATTCCAAAAACAGTGGTGCTCGTCGTGGCTAGACTTCTTGCAATAGGAACACAAAAACTTGCTTTTCTATGCCTTAGGCTTAGAAGTTGAAGTGTTTGTGTCATTTTTAGGTTTGGACTTGGTTTCTTTCTTAGGTTGATCCTTTGTTTTTTTCTTCTTTTCAGTCTTCTTTCCCTTACTCGTACTTACTACAAGGGCATGTGACTTGGACTTGAGAGACCCCATTTGAATGATTTTTTCCTATTCTCTAATGAGTTGGGACGAAAAAAAATCAAAGGAGGGGATTTTCCAATAATTGCCCAAGGCATATTTTGTAGCGTAAAAATTTGACACGAAGACAAAATATTTGGGACCTAACTTAGAGAGAATCGACAAGACCAGTTGATAATATTTCTTCTCTATTTGACATTCCTTTAACAATAATCTAGTGTGGACAAACTTCGAGAAGAAAGCTTGTAGGTTTTCAAAATCACTAGGATTTAGCCCTAGTAGTTCGTTTTCCAACTTATGCGCTCTTATGTCATCTTGTTGTCTAAACATTTCATCCAACATTTTCCACACAGAATTAGGTGTTTCAGATGACTCAATGTGGAAGAGCAAGTCAGAGGAAATGGACATATAGAGGAGACCTAAAGCTTCATCACTACGGTTTAACCACTTAGATTTTTCAGGGTCATCATCTAGTTCAGTCTCAGTTCCCATGGTGATGTAGTATAACCCTTTACCCCTTAGTTTCATAATCATTTTCGATTTCCATTCGAAGAAGTTGAACGGTGTAAGCAAAGGAATTGAAAGTGCATCCATAGTCAAGAGAGAGAGAAGAAAAGCAGAAGAGAAACACAACCACCCAGGACAATATAACAACCCCCTAATTTCAGTACTTTATAGTTTAGTGCGTTGATTACAATCGGGTCCGTGCGTGTAGTTAGAAACACTTGGTAACTCGTCTTGTAATCAACGTAATAACGCGCAAGAGAGGAGACCACAATAGTGTTTCGTGGAGCGTAGAAAAAAAAAGGACACTGTAAAAAAGAACAAAGCAAGAAACAAGAAAGGAGGCGAAAGCAAATCTTGGTTGTGAAAAAGAGCGTCTCACATCGCAAAGAGTACCCCCTTGCTGCAAACTGTGGCAGATGCGCTCACTAGTCGTAAGCAATAATAAGGGTAAAATACAATGTTTCAAATGAACTCGAAGGAGTTCAGAGGATCCAAAACGCCGAAAAAATGCTCAGAAGGTAAAATATGCTCACGGTGTTACTGCACACTAGAGTGCACAATTAGTAAAAAAATGGACAATAATGCTTTTTAAAAAATACCATTTTGGAACGTCCAGGTTAGCTAATTTGGAGCAATTTAGGAAAAATGTAAAAAGACGTTATTTTAACTGACGATAATTTTAAGTAATTGTTAATGTAAATAAAATTAGATTTAATTTAAGTAAATCTAATTAATTTCTAAAAAACTTCAATTAAGATCTAAAATGATGAAACCTTAAAATACTTTCCCTAAGTATTAAACTTTTCCTTTTAAATATTTCAAAAAAGAAAACCGTGTTTGAAATTTAAACAAACTTTCTAAAAAAGTAAAGATGGTGTATTTTTTTGTTTAAAGCTTTATCAAAGAAAATTTTAAACAAACCTACTAAAAAACTAAAAAAAAAAAAAAAATTTAAGCTTTTGATTTTTAAGAAAACTTACCAAAAAAATGAACTTACCAAAAATGTGCAGGATGTGCATAGTCCGTAGCAAGGAAGAGTGGATGGAGGGCACACAGCCACAAACCACGAGTAGAGGAAGCGAGGACTGGTGCATGGGGAGATCTCAGGGTACAACTAGCAAACAACCAGATTGGTGCGTTTGGGAGGGAAGGAGGAGCATGCAGCCACGGCCAGCAAAAAAATGTAGATTTTTAGATAGGTCGAGCTCCTCAAAAAATGTCCAGCAAGCATGTCCAAATGTCCAAGCACTGCAAAAAAATTTCCAAGCATAGGGTACGGTAGGGAGGGAAGGAGAGAAGCCCATGGGTATGCACGTAACAAATAAAAAACATCCACGGGTATGCACGCAGTAAGAAAAAAATGTTCATAGGTCCTAAGAACTCGTATTCTGTAAAAATCATGCAAAAAACACAACAAAACTGAAAAGAACAGAGATCCAAAAAAATTCCAGTTTAATTAAAAAACTAAAAAAAAAACCTCTATTTTAATGGATCTACCAATTTATCTGTAGCTAACTAAATTTAGCTGCAAAACCCCTGATAGCTTCAGGAATACCTGCACATGCATGAAGAACATAGCAAACCGAAGCAACCTTCCAAGAACAGCTTGTTAAGAACACTAGCAATAAATTTCCAGAATACAACGATCAAAAAATTTGCACGAGGAATAAAAACAATACCAAGAGTAATCACAACTCAAAAAAAATGAGTGCACATTTATCTGATCTTAGCTCTGATACCATGAAAGAGTTGATGGATCGTATTAGAAACTGTGCACCACGATCAAGTTGCACTCTAGTTGAATCGTAATGGCTCCAACATAATCAAAAGAAGAATCAATCAATAACTGAACAATCTATAACAGAACAAAGCTTGCACATAGAGAAAGACAATGGAGTGTCTTGGCATGTTCATAAATTAATAGTGAAAGGGTACATATAGGGTGTTGAGTAACCCTAGTGCACGACTCATAGGAGATGACCCTCCATATGTGAGTGGAGGACACATAGGATAACTCACACCAACATTTTCTCTCATTTGAATTATCTTTGTACTTAAGTGGTTGAGTTTGTGATTAGAAAAATTTGAATTAAACACTAATTGACCCCCCTTCTCAGTGTTCCAGTTTCCAACATCACAAATCATGATGATTTTGGTCTTTGAGGTAACATGGGACTATCTCCAAGTTGTGGGACTTTGCGCTTGATATAGACCTCCGGAGAAGGGCAACTTCCTCTACTTATTTATGCTACTATAACTACTCCCAGGAATGGAAATGCAACTATCTAACTCTACTCTATGATAACAAGGGACTGGGTGAGAAGGAGATGCAAAAAATGAAATCCTAAGATAAAGAGAGGTGATAGCACTAGAAAGAATGGGATGAACACTCTCATATGTGTTGAACTAATTTTCTTGATCTTGTTTCAGATTAGTGAAATGGAAACAAGAAAACAAGTAACTCTAATATGAGAGGGTTTAAAGATACTTATATATGAGATGATGGTGGGTACAGGTGAAAAAAATCCTCCTCGCAGGGAGCTTGGTAACCTACACAACAAAGAGAAAGTCAACACGAAAATGGATTAGTAGATAAGATGGTGGGCTACCCAACAAAGTCAGTCCCAAGAAGTGAAAACTTCCTACAATGGATGTTAACCCACTTTTGATGAAAGATAGTTAAAATATGATAATGGATAAATGATAAGGTGCGAAAAAATCTAAACTGAAACAAAGAATATGAAATGAAATAGATAAGATAAGATACATATATGATTATAGAAAATGCTAAACTAAACCAAACCTTAGTGGGTCTTCAGTGACCCAATATTGTTAGGTGCAGTTAACGATGATTTGGGCAATACAAATCAAGAAGAAATATCAAAAAGATAGATATGGAGGAGGTTGTTTTGAAGCTGATCTGAAACTGACTATGATGCTAAGATGTTGTGGGAAATCTAGATTTGAGTGAAAAATAAAGGAGCAATAACATTGGTGAAAAGGAGAACTGTTGATAGGGTCGATGGTGACTAATCTCAATTGATGATGAATGGATGTGATGAAGATGAGACCTGAAGCAGCAAGTATACAAAATGGAAATATTGGGAGATTTGAGAGACTAGGAGGTGAGAAGACATCAGCTAGCAGAATGGATGATGAGAAATCAAAAAAATGTGAATCGGGTTGACGGTGACTACTTAGGGTCGATGATGACTGGGAGAGATCTAGGGTTTTGTGAATGAGGATGGATAAAAATAATGATCTGCAGAAAGAGATGGAAGATGACTGATGTAAGGACATAGCTCTAAGATTGCTAATGATCCTAAAAAACTAATGAAAAATAATGAAGGGATGGCAATAGAAGATCCAAGCATGCAAAAGAGAAAGAGAACCTCAAATCTCCAAGGGTGGGGCACAAAGTGTCTAAAGTATCTCCAAGGTGGTGATAACTACTACAAACAAGATCAAGAAATGAAGGCAAGATCACAAGAAATTCCAAAGTCTCAAAAATTACATCCTCGTGAGAGGATGTGTATGGTCATATTTATAAGTTCGATGAAGATCTAGATGGGTCGTCAGCGATTGTGGCAGTTCATTGATTTTAGAGGTAGAATATTGATCAGCTCGAGAGAATGAGCCCTTATGAGGTGAGATTAGGGTTTTGGATTGTTAATAGGGGTTGAGGATGTTTAGGGAAGATAAAAGGTGGTTGGGAGATAACAATGCATTAAATGAAGGTAGATGGAAACATATAGATAAGAAAAATGAGGTTTGAGGAGGATAAAAGGATTAGATGAGGATTTAGAACTAATTAATGGCGATTAGGAATCAATTAAATGGGAATAGATGAATTAGGGGGAATAAAATAAATGATGGGGTAAGATAAAAAAGTGGGAAATTCAAATAAATGGGATTTAGGAGGGAAAGGGGAAATTTGAATGGGAAGAGTGATATGCATGTGAGGAAAGATGTCGAAGGGGAGTGTACGTGGGATGAAGGGAAAGGGATACCAAAAACTGGTGTTTACATTTTCCCATTTTTGTTGAGTGGTTTACATTGGTGAGAAGTGATAGAAAATAATGATGGTGGTTGAGGTGCTCCCCCTCAAACTAGGGATCAATGACACGAAGAGGAATCAATCACGAGTTTGAAAGAGATAGATGAAAAGAGGAAAGAAAAATAAGATGATGCCCCAAGTGAAGGAAAATGAACATTGATGGGATAAAAAAACAAAGTATGGTGGTGATTTTGGAATCAATTTGGTAAGGAACAAAGTACAGTCTCAATGGAGATGATGACAATGTCCTATAGACCAGCGAATCGGAAAAAATCACAGAAATATAGAGGGAGTCTAATGGGAATCCACTCGGATGGATGTGCAATCTGTGTGACCAAAGGGTCAAAGTTAGACATCAAAATTATGTGCAGACAAATACGAGGATGGTCAAGATAATGGTCTGAAAAAATGCGGGGGAAAAGTGGATGCGATTTCCTACATATATAAGGAGTTGAAAATATGCGTCCACGGGGGATGAAGATAAAATATGTCCATAATGGTGGAATTAGGATGAAATATGGTGCCCCAAGAGGGACATGAAGATTATAGCAATGCAAACTACTTGATGCAATTAAGGATGCGAACGAGATTGAAAGTATAGACGTAAGTCTGATGGGAAAAATAAAAGAGATTGATGAATAACACATAATTCAAAAGGGGAAGAAAAGATAATTTGGAAAAGAAATGAGGTGAAAGAGATCAGAGAATGAACATTTAGGGTTAGATCGATGATGACTAAGCGATGTCGGTGATGACTAGGGTTGATGATGTGATGTTTTGATTGGATCTTAGATGTGTGATGTGATTCTTTTGTATGGTGATTAATTATAATGATTTAGATGTTGTGATTTATATAATGTGATTTATTGATTAATTTTTTTATGAGATTTATGTTAGGTAACATGATATATGTGTTTGTGATGTGATAGATATGAGATGATGGGTTTAGATGAGAAGGGTATAGATTAAGTTAGATGATAATGATAAGAATGATGGATTCAGAAATGATTAGATGATGATGTAGATGATATTAGATGTTGGATAGACGTGAGACGAAATAAAGATGATATTAGCTAGATTTAGATAAGGGAAAGATAACTGTGGCTAAGAGAGCATGGTCAGATAAGATGTGACCTTGATAGGATGACCCAAGGGTATGAAAGTACACATTTTCATAAAGAGGAGAATTCATAGAAAATATTCCTTTGAATGAAATTGGATATTAAATTTGAAAAGGAACAACAAAAAGCATTGCACTTGCGACCATTAATAGGTGTTAACGCATAACTAACAATAATTAGTCAACCTTAAGATCATGAGGGGAAGATGGAATATATGCCTATAAACCTACTATAGACATGACAAAGGTGCTAAGATGGAGTTTGTATGGGGAAAATAAGTTCTCCTTAGGTGGAAGTCCTAGGTATATGCCCCAGCTCTGAAAAATATGGTGAAAACTAATCAATGTAGGAATTTTGCTATAGGTAGGGAAAGTTGATCGATGTGGGAAGATTTCAAGGGATGTTTGATTTTGATATTTAAATTTTACTTTTGAGATGTGGAAAGATGATCAATGCGGGAAGCATTTTATTGCCATGATATAATATAGTAGTCATCCTTCGAGGGATTGGTCTACATTTAGAATTGACTTTTGAATTTTTTGGTAGCAGGATAAGATATTCATAATAGTTTTCCTCTGAGGGATTAGTCTATACTTTTGACTATATTTTATTTATATGAACAGTTTTCCTTCGAGAGATCAATTTGTTTTTAAATATGATATTTTTTTATATGAGCAACCAAAATTTTGACTTTTGGATAGAGTTAGGGAAAGCCAAATAAACCACTTGGGGAGGGGATTATAAGATATACAAGCAACACAGATAGACCCTTATCATGGTTCTAGTAGGTAGATAAGAGGGTAATAGATGTAATGATTGTGGGGTTCCCACATAGAAAAGAGAACGTGTCCATAAGGAATATCCTCTGAGAAGATCTATGGTGCCCGTATTCAAGGTCATAGATAAGAAAATGACGGTAGACCACATAATTCCAAATCATTACAATGAAATATGAAGAAGCTTGTGATGGAAATGATATCATAGGAATTGACAAAGACTATGTTGGTGAGCATGTTAACAGTAGAATAGTTGTAAGTGCAAGGAATTAAGAGGTTTTGTTTCATGTTTAAATTCAAGATACGCTAAACAATAGGCTCTAGAACCATACTTATGTGTGATAATGTATGGTCCAATCCAGTTGGGAGAAAAATTTCCACGTTGTCTCCTTTCTAGAGTAGTGACATTATGATTTTATTTTAAGATGAGGTCATCAATATTAAATTCGTGTTCCTTGATATGTTTTTTTAGGCCCATTTGATACACTCTTGATACAAATGGTGATGTTGAAGAGTGATTAAATTACACTCGTCTAACAATTTAGGATGTACTAGACACTGTTGATGGTAGTTCTCGTTAGAGATAAATTCACAGAGAGAAACCCGTAAGGATGGTATTTGGATTTCTAGAGGAAGAACAGATTCAGATCCATATACGAGAGAGAAAGGAGTAACGCCTATAGAGGTGAGGATGGTAGTTTGATAGGCCCAAAGATCGAAGGGTATATAAATATTACAATTACGATATAATCTATTTATAGCCTTGGCAAGAATGTTGTAGAGAGTTTTATTAGTGGCTTCAGCCTAGCCGTTGGCTTGAGGATAATAAGGAGAGGAGAAGCTGAGGTTGATACTGAAAGATTTGAAAATATTCTTGATATATTTGTTTTTGAAGGACTTTCTGTTGTCCGTAATGAGTTTATGAGGAACGCTGAAGTGAAAAATGATGTGTTGATAGAAAAAATCAATGATTTTGTTAGATTCAGTTGATGTTAGTGAAATGGATTCCACCCATTTGGTGAAGTATTCAATTGCAGTGATGATAGAATGATGGCAATGAGAAGAGCGTGGATTATGTGAAGGGAAAAAAAATATTTGTTTGGATATAAGGCCTAACTAGGAATGTGAATGACGTTAGAATGCTACTGGAATTTAACACATTTTTTGACATATTCACAATAGTCTTGATTGAGGGTGGGCCAATAACAACCCATCTAAAGAACATGTTTGGAAACATCTAAAACACTAAAGTTTCCACCACAGATGTTGTCGTGGACTTCTTGGATATCATGGGTATATTCATTAGATTCTAGGCATCGTAACAGGATACCATCAAACACACATTTGTAGAGGATACCACCAAGGATGAAATAACAGGTAACATGTTGAATAAGATGTCTTAGCATTTTTGGATAGATCGAAGGAAATTTTGGATTGAGACAGATATTCAAAGATTCAAAAATACCAAACATATGATGGATTGGTATCAACATGATTGGCACGAGGAAGCTCATGGAAATGAGATGGTTGATCTCGACAATATATGACAAAAGAAATATTAGATTCCTTTATTTCACATTTTCAACTATAGAATATCAAATCCAAAACATTCAAATATGGATCTAACAATCCCAACAAAATCTACAGCAGTGGAAGTATAAACAAGAATAATCCAAATCACACAAAAGTACACACATATTACAACATGTACTGTGGTTCACCCAATGTGGGCTATGTCCACAAAAGATAGATATCTCATATATATAATATAAGAAGATATTACAAACCAACTCTTCTGCACAAGAGTACATGTATCTATATAAGAGTATCTCTTCCTCTAAGATCTCCAACTAGATTTTCCTGAGTATACTAAATCATGCCTCCATACCACTACATGTGTCTCCTCGAGATCTTTAACCTGATCTACCTGAGTGCACTACAACCATGCCTCTGAAGCACCAACAAATCTCACATACATGAAGCTACCCTACATCTGCCAATGTGCAACCAAGCTCTCACTTTACTGTGAATATGCAAACAAGACCTCTAGAAGGGTCTACCAATGTGCAAACATAACCATGCACCAAGAAGTAAGTTTTATCCTCCATCATTGCATCGACCTGTGAAAATATGAAGACAAATTCCTCTACAATAATAGATTCACATGGATCAATAATACATCATGATCTCATGGATATGTAATACAAGATCTCACACCATGTGCATCTATAAGAATGAGCGATAACAAGATCTCACAACAACCTGTGGATCTAACAAGAGGAAACACTAAGTGCTTTCCATACTATGCAAGCCATTACATGAGACTAAATAATACAAAGGAAATCCAGTAGAAGATAATACCATCCTCTCACCACTAGTGTACTTGCACTTTCCTTCTGTTCAACTTCTCGTCTCTATGAAAGCTCATATCTTCATGCAATGTGCTTTTTCTTTTTATTTTTCTTCATCCTTTCAACCAAGGATAGCTCAATTGTTCTCTTTCCTTATTCATTATGTTATAACCCTAGTTTTCTAGCTTATATAAGCTTAAACAAACTTAGGTCACCTTAGCTATGCATTTATATCCTTTAAATTAGCTTTAAAACAAAATCTAGATTAAATTCCTGAGAGTTAAATATAAAATTTCACGCATAGGAAACCGGCGACACTTACCCTGACCGGCGATGGTTACCCTAACCATCGATGGTTACCATGAACAGTTTCAGTTACTCTGATGCTGACCAGTGCCAATTACCCTGGTCGACATCGGTTATTGTGTAAACCAACAAGGTGTAAATCATGCTAACTGTGAAGCAATTCAGCTCCACAATCCTAACACTCTGAAATGGTATTAGAGTCTTCTCCATAGTGGTGTGACTCAATAAGACTCCTAAAATTTGTATAACCTAATTTTAGGTAGATTTATCTTCTAAGAATTCTTATCATATGAGATATCTATATTTTCTTGTTGAAACCCCAAAATAGGGATTTAGATGAACTAATAGGGATAAAATATAGATCCTCTTACTAGCTTGCCTTCAGTTCAACCTTTGCCATGACTTAGAGGGAATTATTAACAAGGTTTTAAATTTGTTTTAGTTTGCAAGGATGATTACCCAAGGTGATAAATTAATTCAGTAAGATTAAGTGAAAGATAACTTCCTTTGGAGGCCTAAAAAAACATTTTGGCCATTTTGCATATGGTAAACACACTTTGGGAATGTTAAGGGAAATTCTAAAGCATCTTAGGGTGATTTTGAAGAGAATTTAAGGTGTCTGAAGAAATTTAGGAAAATTTAAGAAATAAAATATGATTCAGGATCCATGTGTTAAACATTGGGTATTCAGGGTGTAGGGAATGAGAGCTTCAACGATGATTGTTGTATTATATAGAAGATTCTGGGAGTTCCTAAGTGAGTTAAGAGGGAAATAATATGCATCAAAATGTGTAATAGACAATCACTTGGACAACGGGTGTAATAAGGAGAATCATGAGGTTTGTGAAGGATCTAAACCATCAAGAACTGTTTTAAAATTCAAGTAATTAAGGGAATGATCATCATGAGTATGATGAGAATAGATCACCATGAGTGCTGATGGTAGTCATCTTGAGCTCAAAAATGGTTTATATCTCTTTAGATTATTTCTAAACACTCAACCAATACTTGGCGATGTGCTCACATCTTGCAATTCAGGGAGTGGATTTCTCAGTGCTTCAATGCAGTTGGAGCTCAAGAAGATGGAACTCACCCTCAAACATTCCTTAAAGTCTCATCCAGGGATCAATCCTTCCATATATACGATAAAACCTATTTCCATGAGGATAAATCGAGTGAAGATGTGTCCAGATACTACAATCATGTTTCCACTCATGTGACATCTTGGTTAGGGAAGTGAATTGTGAAGTTAAAAAGGGTTTCATCAAGTTCAAAGGTGAAATGGGAAGCTCAAGGAGTGAGTTAAGGATCATCATATCCTAAATCTGCCATCATGTTAAAACATCTTCAAGGAACAAGCCAATATGAGCTATTCAATCTACCGAGGCATTTATGAGCATCATGTGTGAAGGATCAAGGAATCATCTATCTCCATGAGAGGCATATGAGAAAAGAGGTGTATGAGTATCCTGAAGGAGATTCCATCTGAGGATAATTTTGGAGCCAAGAGGGGTAAGAGGATGATCTTCATAGATAGTGTCATGTATTTATGATTGAGAAATCGTCTAAGTTTCACTTAATGTAGTGTGATCACACTTCAAAGGAGGAGGGACATTAAAACCACATAATTTCAGTCGAACAACTGACCACATGAAAATAATCTCATTCAGTGAAAAATAATTCCATCTACATGGTGAATACCTATTTCAGTAAGTGATAGATAATCAAAAAATGGTTTGAGAATCATGGAGTTGATTTATGATATTTAGGGTTAATTATGGAGGCCTTGAAAAATAAGAGAGTGATCCTCACTCTTACCTTGTAATTAGAACAGAACATCCTATTCCCATCACAATGTAGGTCTTATAATAGTGTTTCTAAACATTTAATTCATCCCTTAAGGTTTTAGAAACATTTTTTTCAATTCATGGCAAGTCATGTTTTACCACTTTTTCATGTTAGAAATTTTGTCACTAAAAAACACAACCCTAAACCTTGAACCCTAAAGCATAAACCTCGAGCCCTAACTATTAAACCCTAAACCCTAAACCATAAACCATAAACCATAAACCATAAAATATAAACCCTTAGACCCTTAACCTTGAACCCTAAACCCTAAACCCTAAACCCTAAACACCATTTTTTACCACCATGAACCCTAAGCCTTGAACCCTAAACCATAAAAACTAAACCCTAAATCTTGAGACCTAAACCCTAAACCATAAATTGTGATCTCTAAACCCTAAAATATAAACCATAAACCATAAACCCTAAGCCCTAAACTATAAACCTTCAAAATCTTAACCTTGAACCCTAAACACTAAGCCCTAAGCCTTAAACTCTAAACCCTAAACCCTGAGCCCTAAACCCTAAATGTTAAACCCTTAACCCTAAACCCTTAACCATGAACCCTAAACTCTAAACCCTAAATCCTAAACCCTATTTTTACTACCCTAAATCCTAAGCGCTAAAACCTAAACATTAAACCCTAAATGCTAAACCCTAAACCCTGAGTGCTAAACCCTAAACCGTAAACCCTAAACCTCAAACCCTAAACTCTAAACCCTAAACCCTAATCCCTTAATACTAAACACTAAACCCTAAACCCTAAAACCTAAAACCTAAACCCCAAGCCCTAAACCTTAAACCCTAAATCTTGAGCCCAAAACCCAAAATCCTAAACCATAAGTCCTAAACCCCAAGACTTAAACCCTAAGCCCTAAGCCCTAAGCCCTAAGCCCTAAACCCTAAATCCTAAACCCTAAACCCCAAAACCTAAACCCTAAATCTGAAACCCTATTTTTACAACCTTGAACCCAAAACCCTAATCAATAAATCTTAAACCCTAAACCCTAAACCATGAGCCCTAAAACCTAAGCCCTAAAACCTAAACCTTAAACCATGAGCCCTAAAACCTAAACTCTAAATCCTAAACCTTGAGCCATAAACCCTAAACCCCAATCCTTAAACCCTATACCCTAAATCATAAACTGTGATCCCTAAGCCCTAAATTGTAAACCCTAGGCCCTAAACCCTAAACCTGAACCCTCAAACCTAAACTCTTAACCCTAAGCCCTAATCCATAAGCCCTAAACCCTAAACCCTAAATAATAAACCCTATTTTTACCACCTTGAACCCTAAACCCTAAACCTTAATCCCTAAACCCTAAACCCTAAACCCTAAATAATAAACCCTATTTTTACCACCTTGAACCCTAAACCCTAAACCTTAATCCCTAAACCCTAAACCCTAAACCCTAAATCCTAAACCCTAAACCCTAAACCTTAAGCTCTAAACCCTAAACCTATTAGGAATAAAACTTAGCTTAATTCATCATTAGTTGATATTTGAATAAATGTAATAAGTTGAAGTATTTAATTTAAATAGGTTAAACTTATGTCAATAGGTATTAGTTATCCTTAGTTGTTAGTTAACTAAGTGACAGTGTTCTCATCCCAATGTTTGTGGGATCATGTTCTATCTTGCATATTTTTTTCCTGGATGATTTCCATGAGGGGCAATAGGTATATTTAGGGGAAATATGCTATTTCTACATATTTTCTCATATTAGTTGATTTGCTTCCATATATTGTGGATGAGATAGAAGCTGTCCAATATCTATAAATATTGCAGCTCTCTTATTGGTTTGTAATGCTTGATTTCATATTAATAAAATTATGCAAGCACCATCTTATTTTCTATAATTAAATCTAGTTTGCAAAAAATATTTGGTATCATAGCAGTATTCTGATCCAGAGAGGAGTATAGGAAGTTTTAGGGACGTTTAGGGAGATCTGGAGAAATTACAGAGCTAGGAGGAACCATAGATGCCCCAGCCATTTCACAGCCCCTACCCGAATCCACACCCCGGTTTAGTGGATTGATTTGTAATTGAAGAATACGTAGAGTGCAATCATAGGCCCTTGCAGAATTGGATGCAAATTTTTTACAAAAGGTTATATTGTTCACTCCATTTTAAAAAAAACTTTACCTGTACGGTGTAATTTTGTTGTCGGAGGGGAAAGTTGATCGATGTGGGAAGATTTCAAGGGATGTTTGATTTTGATATTAAATTTTACTTTTGAGATGTGGAAAGATGACAATACGGGAAGCATTGTACTGCCATGATATAATATAGTAGTCATTCCTTTTGAGGGATTGGTCTACATGTAAAATTGAATTTTGAAATGTTTTGGGGTAGCAGGATAAGATATTAATAATGTTTCCTTGAGGGATCAGTCTATACTTTGACTATATTGGATTATCTGGAACAGTTTTCCGTTGAGGGATCAATCTGTTTTTGGTATGATATTTTTTTTATATGAGAAACGAATTTTGACTTTTGGATAGAGTTAGGGAAAGCTAAATAAACCACTTGGGGAGGGATTATATGATATAAAAATACACTGATAGACCCTATCGGTCATAGTAGGTTAGATAAGAGCGGTAATAGATGTAGTGATTGTGGGGTTCCCACTAGAAAAGAGAACGTTGTCCTAGGATATGCTATGAGAAGATCTATGGTGCCATATCAGGTCATAGGACAAGAAAAATTCTGTAGACACATAATTCCAAATCATTACGATGAAATATTGAAGAGGCTTGTGAAGGATGATATCGTAGGTAGGAATTGACAAAGGGACTATGTTGGTGATTATCGTAACAATAGAATAGTTGGTAAGTTCACGGAATTAAGAGGTTATGTTTCATGTTTACATTCAGGTACACTAAAAACAATAGGCTCTATAACCATACTATGTGGGTAATGTATGGTCCAATCCAGTTGTGAGAAAAAATTTCCCCATTGTCTCTTTCTAGAGTAGTGACATATGATTTATTTAAGATGAGGTCATCAATATTAAATTCGCTGTTCCTTGAAGTTTGTTTTAGGCCCATTTGATACCACTCTTGTACAAATGGTGATGTTGAAGAGTGAAGTAAATTACCTCATCTAACAATTCAAGATGTTACTAGACACTCTTGATGGTAGTTCTCCTTAGAGATAAATCAAAGGAGAGAACCCGTCTTGTAAGGATGGTTTTGATTTCCATGGAAGGAAAGAACGGATTCAGAGGCCATATCAAGAGGAAAGGATGTAACGAATATAGAGGTGAGGATGGTAGTTCAATAGGCCCAAAGATCGAAGGGTATATGAAGATGACAATTACAATCTAATCTATTTATAGCCTTGGCAAGAATGTTGTAGAGAGTTTTATTAGTGGCTTCAGCCTAGCCGTTGGCTTGAGGATAATAAGGAGAGGAGAAGCTGAGATTGATACTGAAAGATTTGAAAATATTCTTGAGATATTTTTTTTAAAGGACTTTCTGTTGTCGTAATGAGTTTATGAGGAATGCTGAAGTGAAAAATGATGTGTTGATAGAAAAAATCAACGATTTTGTTAGATTCAGTTGATGCTATGGAAGGATTCCACCCATTTGGTGAAGTATCAATTGTAGTGATGATAGTAGTTTAGACCATTTGTTTAATGATAGGCGATGAGAAGGAGCGTGGCTGGATTGATGTGAATGGTAAAAAAATATTTGTTCGGATTATTAAAGGCCCTAACTAGGAATGTGAGACATTAGATGCTACTGAATTGAAACACATTTTTGACATATTACAATAGTCTTGATTGAGGGTGGGCCAATAAACAGGGATCTGAAGAATTTTTTTGGAACATCCAAACCACTAAAGGGTCCACCACAGATGTTGTTGTGGACTCTTGGATATCATGGGTAGATGCATTAGATTATAGGCATTTGTAATAGGATACCATCAAAACACATTTGTAGAGGTACCCACCAAGGATGAAAATAGAAAGTAAACACGTGAATAATACATCTTAGCATTTTTGGAAGGTCAGAGGAAAGTTTGGATGAAGACAGATAGTCAAAGATTCAAAATACCAAAGATCGGTGGATAGGTGATCAACATGATTGGCCTGAGGAAAGCTCATGAACTGAGATGGTTATCTTGACAATATATGACAAAAGAAAGATTAGATTCTTTATTTCACATTTGCAAATATAGAATAACAAATCCAAAAACATTCAAATAGGATCTAACAATCCCCACAAAAAATTTAAAGAAGAAGTGGAAGTATAACAAGAATAACCAAATCACACAAAATTACACACACATATTACCAACATGGACTGTGGTTCACCCAATGTGGGCTACGGCCCACCAAGATAGAGATCTCATATATAAATACAAAGATATTACAACCACTTGTCTGCAAGAATACAGTATCTCTACAAGGAGTATCGCTCCTCCAAGATCTCCAACTGGATTTTCCGAGTACACTAAATCATGCAACATACCACCACCTATGTCCCTCCAGATCTTTAACCTGATCTACGGAGTGCACTACAACATGCCTCTAAAGCACCAATGATCTCACATATATGAAGCTATCCTGCATTTTCCAATGGTAACCAAGCTCTCACTGTACTATGAATCTGTAAACAAGGAAACTCTAGAAGGTCTCCCAATGTGCAAACATACCAGGCACCAAGAAGTAAGTTATCCTCCATCATGCATTCAACCTATGAAATCTAAAGGACAAAATCTCTTACAATAAACATTCCTATGGATCATATCATAATGATTCAGGATTGGAATACAAGATATACAACATGTGGATCATAAGAATAAGCGATAACAAGATCTCACAACAACCTGTGGATCTAACAGAGGAAACACTAAGGCTTTACATGTACATGCAACCATTACACGAGGACTAATAATACAAGGCAATATAGTAGAGATAAGACATCCTCTCACAATAGTGTAACTTACACGTTCCTTCTGTTCAAACTTATCTCTATTGAAAGTCCTATCTCATGCAATATGCTTTTATTTTTCTTCTTTCTTCATGATTTCAACCAAGGATATCTCAATTCTTATCTTTCCTATCCTTATGTTCTACCCGATTTTTAATCTTAGATAAGCTTAGAAAAAACTTAGGGCACAGTCGGATATGTATTTCAAAAAAAACATTTAAATCATATTTAAAACAAAAGCTAGATTAAATTCCCGTGAGTAAATATAAAATTTTCACGACAAGAACTGACGACAGTAACCCCCCATGACTGGTGTCAGTTACTCTGATGTTTGACTGATGTCGGTACCCTATTGGACCAGTTGTCAATTACTGTGTAAACCAAAAGGTTTTGTAAATCATGCTAACTGTGAAGCAATTTAGATCACAATCTCCAAAATTGACTTTGATTGTAAAGGTGCGTAAAAAAGATGTTGCTAAGTCGATAAGTCACGAAGCTCCACAGTTTCAAAAGCTTTGAAAGTGGAAGGAATGTTAAATTGGATTTTTTTCAATGAATAACAAGCACTTGTATCCAAGGATTCATCATAACTCAATATGGCATCAACAGTCTAGACAAGTGAGTTTGGCTATCTTGACGTACTTCATTGATAGGATGGTAGGGGTTTACCACCTCGAAAACGGTAAAGATAAATGGCAGCATTGTTTGGCAGGAAAACAACATAGAGTACCATTCAACTAGTAACATTTTGAGCTAAGCCAAACTTGACTTTGGTGCATACCGATCTATGCAGACTAATGAGACCTAGCCACTATGGGTTTCTATATTCCATTTTTTGTTGATGATTTTCAAGAAAATGTGGATATATGTTTTCTACAAAAGAACAAGCTTTGAAACTTCAGAAGTTTAAAGCCCTTGTTGCAATAGAGTCTGGTAGCGAAATAAAAAAACCTTTTTGCTTAGGAGTGAGGGGAGAATACACACCGATGAGTCAATGCTTTTTTGGAAACACGTAACATTCATCGTCAAATGGGACCTCCTCCACACCGCAACAAAAGTGTTGTGAAAGGAAAAATATACTATCATGGATATGGTGCGATGTATGATTGATGATGCAGGTTTATTTTTTTCCCCCCCCCCCCCCCCCAAAAACATTATTGGGCCGAAGTAGCTAAAAAAATAGTCTATTTACTAATAGAGTTCCAACTATAGCTCTTGAGGAAGTAACACCTCAAGAAGCTTGGGTTTTCAGGCATAAGCCATCTATTTCACACCTTAGAGTTTTTGGATGTAAAGAATAGCACATTCCCAAGAAGCAAAATACTAAGCTTGATATGAAATCAGAAAAAAAAAATCTCTTGGATTTACATGAATGAAGAACTTTTCTATAGACTTATGGATCCAAGAAACCAAATAGGGTATACACTAGTTGGGATGTTTTAGTCTTTGAGAAGAAAGAAAGTAGATGGTCCTCCATAACTCACATGATGTAAAAATCATCCCTACAGTGAAAAAAAAAGAGGATGGTAATCCACTTTGATAAGACAGTGCTGATGGGGAAGATGGTGTGAATTCCAAAACCTCCCACAAGAACCGCAAAAATTATGGCCTAAATTGTATACATAGTATGATGAGAGATGCCAATTGGATAGGTCCCCAACAGTTACCACTGGAATGAGGACTCGCAGTATGGATTGAAATGACGGTAAATTTGCCTTAATGGGTTAAATAAGTAACAGTTGTTGAAAAATCTATGAGCCCATCCTTAGTTTCAGAAATTACCTACAATCTAACCCTTGAAATATGCTATGGATACAGAAGTATAAATCACACATGAAAAATAATTATATGGAAACTTATAGATCTTCCACTAGGAAAAAATCTAATTGGATGCAAATGGATCTTCAAAATGAAATAAAAAAGAAGAAAGGAAAATTGATAAACACGGATATAATAGTTGCTTAGGGATATGCTCAAAAAAGAAGGATTGATTTGAGGAGACTTTGCTCCTACAAACTAAGATAAAAAAACTTTCAGGTTAATATTTTCTCTAGCTCCACAATTTGGTTGGAAAAGACACAAATGGATGTTTAAAATGTTTTTCTAATGGTGATTTATAGAAAGAAGTTTACATGACTCAACCAAAAGGTTTTTTCCATATCAGGTAAAGAGGAAAGGTATGTAAACTCATTAAAATCACTATATGGTATAAAGTAGTCTCCCAGGGGCATGGTTACATAAAAATCCCCGAGCATATCCATTTAACCATGGATTCAATTTGAGTCATACGATCCGATTCTATCTCAAAACTCAAGGGGGGGAGATAGTGATCATTGTAGTATATGTCGATGATCTAGTCACACTGGGAGGATCAGTGAAGGATGTGATTTGAGTCACAAAGACATTTATCTAAACAGATCATTCAAACATGGAATGATTTGGGCTTTACATTATTGTTTGACGAAGTTTGGCAAAGATACATCATATCTTTGTGTCACATTGAATTACACCAGAACAACGCGTTGAGAAATTCAATATGATGGATTGTACAGCCATTTTCTCACCACCTGTGGAGACAAGAATTTTAGTTTCCGAATAGTTCCCATCGACCAAAGTAAATGCAACTTCTATACGGACAGTTGATTGGGAAGTCTTCATTTACTTGACTTACACTAGGCAGATGAAGCTATGCAGTCAACTTCTTTAACGGTTCATTTTTTTGCCAAGAACCAAGGGTTTATCAATGGAAAGCAGTGAGTTGGAGGGGGCGGTGAGGGCTTTCCGGGGGGGGGGGGGAAAGCTGGAGAGGGAGGTGGAATAAGCAGGAACGAGGGAATATGGCCTAAAATATAAGAAGAAAATAATAAATTCTTCTTGACAGGATATTCAGATTAAGAGAATATGGAACAGTCGACCTACGTTGAGTACACCCATCCACTTGCAACCCAGGAAGAAAAGACGTCAGTTGGACGGAAACGGCAAAAGGAATTGGAGGGGGACATGACGGGGGGTGAGTAGGGATATGAGAGAAGGGATCGCCCAACCTCGGGAGGATCTGTGGAACGCCCCCACCCCCACACCACCCCGGTTGTAGAAGCAGAATTGTCCGTTTCAAGATCCTCCAAAAGACCATCGCTAACGACAGAGAGTCGAGGCTGTCGACCGCAATCGGATGCGCGAGAGAAGGTCCGCGGAAGTCCCAGGGACCACCCCAACCCACCCCACATGTGATGAAGCGAAACCTACATAGCTCCCTAGCCACGTACCATACATTGAAGATTGGGACACACCACATACCCACACCAGGCACAAAGATAAAACCACCTCCCGCGAGCCAATGCCCAAATCCCCCCGGGCCCAACCCCCACGCACCCACACCCCCACAACGACCACCACCGACCCCCCAAGGCATAGTAAAAAACGTGTTCAAAAATCTGTTTTTCATGAGCATAACAAAACACATTGAGGTGCGGGTACATTTCATTCGTGAACATGTTTAGACAAAAAAACATCCAACTCCAATATTTCCCAAAGATATGCAATGTCGAAGACGCCTCCTCTCTTATGCTTGGGAGGATAAAAATATTCTGGAAAAGGAAAGGCATGCCGAGGACAATGGGGACTGGGGTATCTCGCGACGAGGAAAGGGAGGTACAGGGGGAAAGGCCCAATCGGTATCGCGGAGAGTAACGGCCAACGGGACGGTGCGTATGACCTTTTGGGGAAGGGGGGCTGTATACAGCTCGGTGCTCTCAGATTATAAGAAAAATGGAAGAGGAACGCCTGGAATGAACACGGAGAGGTGAAGAAGGGGATGACTTAGAAAGGGAAGAAGGAGAACATAGAGAGGGATAGGGAAGGAAGGCGGCAAAAGGCATCTCACGGGAAAAGACGCGAGCGAGGGATAGGACGGAGGGGACGTGGAAAGATAAGGGAAAGGTGGGAGAGAAAAAGGGGGAGGGGAAGAAGGGGATAGCGGAAATGAGGTGGACCAGGGATGGAGGCGAAAGGAGGGGGGAAAGAGGGCGAAATGAGGGGAAAGATGGCTAGGGAAAAAGAGGGGAGAAGATTAGGTGAGTTTCTTCCATCTACTATTGTGGACTGAAGATAGAAGTTGTACAAATATCTATAAATATGAAACTCTATCTATTGTATGCTTGATTTCATATAATAAAATATGCAAGCACCGTCTTGTTTTTTGAAATTAATCTAGGTTTACAGACCAAGAAAAACCATGAGCGTGTAAACCCCAAAAACTAAATTCTAAACCATGTGATCCTTAAACCCTAAGTTGTAAACCCTTAAACCATAACCCTTAAAACCCAACCCTAAAATCCTAAACTTATGATCCCTAAGCCTAAGCCCTCTCCTAAACCCTAAATCATAAACCCAAAACCCCTAAGCCCTAACACCCTGAGCCCTAAAACAGGCGAAAAAGTAAAACAGGAAATGGCCTTGGAAAACCCGAAAACCGTAAACCTTGAGCCTTAAAACTTAAAACATAAACATAAACCCAAACCCTAAATCCTAAGCCATAAACCCAAAACCCAAAACCCTAAACCCTAAAACCAAAACCTTAAAATGTAAACCCTAAGGGATCAACCCTAAACCCTGAGCCCTAAACCATGAGCCTTAAACCATGAGCCCTAAACCCTAACCACTAAACCCTAAACCCTAAGCCATGAGCCTTAAACCCTAAACCCTAAACCCTATTCCCTAAACCCTAAACCCTGACCCTTAAACCTTAACCCTAAACCCTAAACCCTAAACCATCATCCCTAACCCTAAAACCCTTAACCTTGAGCCACCTTAAACCCTTAAACCCTGAGCCGTAAACTCTTAAACTCTACATATGAAATGAGTCCATATATTCAATAAAGGGGAGAGAAGGGGGCGGGGTTATCGTGTGAGGTTGTAAATTCTATTGTGACACATATTTACACTCCTACAAATGTCAATAAACCAATCCAAAAGGCCAACAAAACCGGAAACAAGGACGGAGAGGCGGGCACCAAAACAGAGAGGAGGGGGAGAAGGGGAAAACAAATGAAAAGAGGGTTAAGGGGGAAGTGCGTTGGGGAACAGACGCGGTCAAAATAGCTCGAGGAGGTCGCGTTAGAGATAAATAAGTGAGTCACCGAGCAATAGGAAATTAAAGAGAGGGGAAAAGAGGATAACCCGACGAGGATTGGGGGGAGTAAGTCGGGAAAAAGAACGGGGACAAAAACGGATGATAAGTGATAAGGGAGGAGAGGGGAGGTGGAAAAGAAAGGAAAGAGAAGAAATAAGGGAAAGGAGAAAGAGGAAATAAAGAAAAAAGGAGACGGCGAGGGGGGAAAGAAGCCCGCAAAAGAAACACAGATGCAAATAGAAAATAAAAGGACATGGTAACCAGATCATGCCAAGCCAAGAACACAGCGCTCATCAAACAATACGGATCAATAAGATGAAAATAATTCACCGAAAACTTTACATAAAACTTTGCAAACAAATGAGCAAGAGCAACAATATCATATATTATATGGACCTCAAGAAATACAATGAGACATGGGGACCTTGCTTATAAAGAAGGAATAATAACTCTAAGAAAATAGTCAAGCCGTTAAGAATCAAGCCATAATCATGGAAAGAAACTAGCATCAAAGAAACTAGTCAAAGTCCATAGATTTATGAGAGAACTAGACATCAAGGATCTAGACATACCATAGTGAGAAAGGAAAAGAACTATGAACGAATAATGAGATAAATCTACCGAATATATAAATAAATAAAATATAAATATCCACACACATAAGTGGGTGCAGGATTAAATACAATAACTGGGATACAGAGTGCTTGGGGAAAAGGAACACCTCCCCTCGTTTTTCAGAATACAACAACTTAATCCACCGGTGCGGATCCATAAGACTCCCTAAACGACACGAGCAAATACCATCCGCTTAAAGACCTAGTAGAAGCATGATATGGGACTCATACTATCCCTGCGGGACACATAATCACCCCAACATTACGGCCACTGGTACCAATGCATACTTTTGCCTTCCTGGTATATGGAGTTCCTTCAAAAAAACCTTCTTCTCCGAATAGCTAGTACACCCTAATCTCCCCCTTTTATTGAGATGGGTTACCCCTACTGACGTCTCGACGACTATTCACTAACACTCAACCAGCGTACCTTGCTTCACTGGTACCCGGATTACCCCAAACTTGACTGTGTCTCCTCCTCATAAACACTAGTTAGTTTGGCCAATCACTCGTTCTTCTCTCCAGCAGCCCTTTTCTCGTAGCTAGAACGTCATTCAGGTACAGGACTCGGCCCCCTTCCCTCTCTCATTTTTACCCTTTCTTTCACCCTGCCTCCGCTCAAGCATCCCACCCTGTTCTCCCTTTCTCAACTTTAGCAATCTACATCTGTGTCTTCCACCCCCTACTGTGCAATTGCACCTATGCCTTTCTTTTCGGTTCTACCCGTTTCCGCTTGTATGACTCTTCTCCCGTTCTTATCCCTGTATACTGCTACCCTTCTCCTCTCTATTTTCCTCGCTCCCCCCTGGTTGCCTTTCGGACCCCGACTTTTTGCTCCCCCTCTTTTTTCTCCTCTCGCATACTCTCCCCGTCCTGCATGCTCCTACGATCTACGTTTTCACGCTACCCCAAATTACTTACTACTCCATGTTCTCTTGCTTTACCCCCTCCCCGGCTTTCTCTCTAGTTCACGCCTCATCCCTGTCTCTTTCTTTCCCCATTTCCCAAATCTCCCAAAGAGTATTTTTCTACCCTCCCCCCATCGTGTCCTGCTGGAACATTATCTCTCCTTGACCTGATCTTGTCACTCCCTTTATATTTATCTTAACTTTTTTCATCATTTGCCTCCGCCCCATCTTACCTCTGCCACTGCCCCCTACTACCAATGACCTACCTTTGATCCTTCACAACCCTTAGCCTTGTTTCCTAAATTCAAAAACCAATCTCAGCCGAAAAACAATTCGTCTCCAACACTCTACTTCTTCATGTACTTGCTTCTCCGATGTCTATGTCTCTCCCGTCCTGAGGTATGTTTCCCGCATTATCTGCTAACAGCTCTCCTAATTGCCGTCTCCACTTCTACCCTGCGCTTCCTCTTTGAGAGCAGTTTCTCACATCTCTGCCCCTATTTACTGCGACGTATCAAACCATTCTTTCGTTTTCCTCTCTTCAGCCTCAAAACCACCGTATCTTTTTCCCAACCCGCCAACCGCATCGTGGTCATACCTCCCCCCTGGTGATGTGGGGTCCACCTTTTTGCCCTCCCTACTTTGTCACTTCGGAGACACCCTAGAAGGCCCGTTGATGAATCTTCAGTTTTAGAGAAGTCGTTCACCCAGGCAAGTACTAAGAGTGGAGAAGAGAAAAACCCAAGAACCGCGAAAAGGAAGAGGAAAGACAGGACAAGGAGATTTTTGTTTTTTTGTTTTTGTTTAAGAAGAGAAGAAGAAGGAAAATGTTCTCACGAACACCCCTAAGAAAGAAAAACTTCTGAAACCCAGAGCACGCCAGAAAAGGAAAAGAAAGTGCCGTCAACCTTTGCTTCCAACGGTACAATGCCCTGGTTCCGCTTACTCGCGTTAGGCCACAACCCTCTTCCACCCTATCCACTTCTCCTGTTCCACGCAGGACGTGAGAATATGAAACATGGGCCTTTTGGTAAGCGGGGGAGGGGATCGGAAAAAGGATTTGTTAAATAGGTATGTTAACCTCTACTGAGCCGATGACTCCAAGTAAGCAACTCCATCCTTAATGTGTTTGCGAATGAAGTAAAAGGGTATCTCAATTAGGCTTGGTCCGCTGGTGCTCAAATGGGGTTGCGAGAATGTGAATTGCACTTGACTGTCACACCAAAGTATAGTCAGTGATCCTATGGGAATTTGAAAACTCTTTCAATAACTGGCGATAAAGCCAAAAAATTGAGACTCTTGTAAACTGGTGCCATGTACTCTGCCTCTAAAGATGAAAGTGCAATAGCCTATTGCTTTTGCAATGCCCAAGAAGGAAACTAGAGAAGAAGAAAACAAAGACAAAAGACAGCCTTTGTCATCAATAGAACTTGCCCCAAATTGAATTTGTATACCCACCACCATTGAGTAGAGCCCCTAGTGTAGTGTAGGCCAAGTGGATGTGTTCATGAAATAACCACAAATCCTTTTAGATCCTACCGTGACTACATGAGGAAATGTGGCAAACCGAGATACAAGCCCTATTCAAATGAAATATCAGGATTGAGTATGTTCAGTACATGAGATCCCAACCAAATGCTATTACAATGTACGATCAAAACAGGGGGGTTTTTTGGTTTTTTTTTGTTTGTGGACATGGGATGTAAGAAGTAACTTCAGACTGAAAGGAGAGGGACTTGGCTTACAATAAGCCCATATCAAAGTGCTAAAAAGCTCATGGGTGTAATTTGCGACTCAAATGACTCCCTAAATCTATTTGAGAAAATTTTCAACCACGGAAATAATTGCCAATAGTCTAAGATCTGTCATGTCAAACAGGTAGAAAGAGCCCTGAATACTCTGAATATGGAAGAAGAGTTCAATAAGTAATAGTCATTAATAAAAGACAAGTATCACAGAAATCACCAACATACTGGAGTTACACTGTATGATTGGGAGTGGCAACGAACAAAACCTGTAGATAGAGAAAGAAAAGAATCCACTTTTCATACCAAGCTGAGGGGTGCTTGTTTAAGACTATAGAGGAGACCTTCGGAGCCGAAAAAACAAGAGACGAATCCGAACAAATTCAGCCGTGCTCCCTATAATTTTATTGTAAGATCTCCATGTAATAAGGCATTCTTCATGTCCTCTGGTATACGGGCCCCATCCTTGTGGGCAGCATAACACGTACAAGGCATACAGAATCCACTGGGCAACGGTGTGTTAAAAAGTCTCAAAGTAATCAAGACCTTTAACTGTGAAAAAATCTTTGCAACAAGACGAGGCCTATACTTGTCAATGGACCCATCAGCTGCATATTTGGTTCGTATAACCACTTACACCTAACCATCTTTCTTCCTTTAGGAGAGATACAAACCCCAAGTAGATTCTCATCAAAGAAGAATACTCAGTTGTCAATCACATCATCCCACTCCTGTATCCCATGAGCCTCGAAAAAGACTGTGGATCCTCAAAACTACTTGACAAAAAGTCCCGAACCTGTAGAAGTGCGTGATGATGCCTAGTGGGTGGAAGATCCTCTATGAAAGGTGCTACCTAAGAAACTGTAGTACGAGCCACTTAGGCATAGTGAACACCTCAGGGGAATAGGATCCTCAATGACATCTATAACCTCCTCATCAATATCCTCAAAAGAAAGGATCCTCAAGATGCGAGAAGAGAAGAAGGGAATGGAAGAAATGAGAATACAGAGGAGTGAAACTGTATCAAACTGAACATGGGTTTGAAAAATAACACATGTGATCAGGATCTAAAAGATGATAAGCTCTGATGTCCTCACAATACCCTACAAAGACTGAAGGTTTACTCTTCTGATCCAAGCTTTCCGTTTCTCTTTGGCACAAAGCCAAAGCATGGCTCCAATACTAAAAAAAAAAAGGACATTGGCTTAGTGTTGGCCAGGCGTCCTCTGAGGTCAAATGCTCAAGTGCTTTATGTGAGTGTTGCGAGTCCGAATATAGTTAGCACAATTAACTGCTTCTGCCCTAATAGATAGCGAGGTATATCTCTAGAATTCATCATATAATTAGCCATTTCATTCTCCCAAGTTCTATTCTTCCTTTCTGCCTAAGCCATTCTGTTGTGGGTATGAGAAACATAATGCTGGTGAATAATGCCTTCTTGAGTTCCAAAACAAGTCATTATTAAAAAACATTACTGAAGTACTCCCCCAATATCAGTCGAAGGTCTTTATGCTACTAGAAGATTGTTTTCTCAAACCCAGTTTTGAAGACTTTGAAGTGTGAAAAACCGTCACTTTTTTTTACTTGAGAAAAATAACCCAAGTACGCCGCGAGAATATCATAAAGTAAGTGCATACTAGCTCCATTGAAAGATTGGGGTAGGAAAAAAACCAGCAACGTCACTATGCAAAAACTCAAGTGGTGAAGAAAAATCTCTTAGATAATTCTTAGGAAAAGGATTGGTATTGTTTCCCTAATGCACAACCATTGACAAACTCCCTTCAAGACAAGAAAAATTAGGAAGACCATCTAACATACCACGACGTGCTCAACTCCGTCCATATCTATAATTGCGATGTCATAAATCTTTCATGCCAAAGCTTACTCTCTTTGAATCTGCATGGAACCCAATCATTGTTCCCTATAGAAGAAGTGTCACAAAACCCTCAAAAGTGATATAGTCTAGAACTATATCAAAACTACCTGAGACAACAAGTGAATGAGGATCCAAGAAAAACTCGTACTTCTACTCATGCGGTTGTAAAGTCACCATTTTTTCCTTGACTAAAAATGACAAATTTGCTATACATAAAGCAAAGTATAGTGGGATGTCAGAACATAGAGTGCATCTTGGATATTTCCACCATCAAGTTTGATATCACCTTTTCCTCAACAGAAAGAAAGGAGGAATCCCAACATCATTTTTGGATAGTAGGAACTCAAACCTAGAGAAACAAAAGACTCTTGCGTGAAGAACATGTGATGAGAAGCACAGAATCTATAAACCCATGGCCTCACGTGGTGACTAAGATCTTCCAAAAACATTAAGTGCTTTTCCATGCTGATTAGGAAGGAGGTGGAGTGGATGATAGAAATGTGTGTGTGTTTCTTTGACTGCATCATCTACGGCTTGCATTCGCTGTATAACACCTATGTTCTTAAGATTACTACCCCCACCAAAAAAGAGCAGAACGGCTAGCTTATTCTGGATTTAGAGATCCTTGGTTTTTGATTGTTTTCTTTGGGTTTAGGAGATTTTGAGAGGAGAAGGTGTGGATTTGGTTTCCTGTTTGGGTTTTCCCTTTCCCTTAGGATTAGAGGCAAACTAATGTCTGTGAGATGTGGAGGAAAACTCACGGTGAGAAATTTGGATTCTTCCCTAAGTTAGTCTTTACAAACTATGTCTAAGTTAGCAGTGTAATGTTATCGCCTAAGGCATCCATGCTTTAGAGAACAAGGTAGAAGCAAAAATTGGAATGTCCTCTCAACTTGGTCAAAAAGGGAGTAAACACACTCTTTCATCTTTATGATCTCTTCCACTCCCCTTCAACTGTGTCAACAAATGCTTGAACTTGGTAAGATAGTCTATAATTGTTGGAAAATCTTCAAGATTAAGAGAGGTGATCTCAATGTCAAGTTGCATGGCTCTCATATGATCCACCTTACGAAATAAATCCTCCAATTTCTCCCATATTTTGAAAGGAGAGTCACACTTTTCCAAATGAAACAAAATACTGTCACTTACATAAGTTCATATCAAACCCATACACTCATCAAATTTGCACCGGTACTGAAATGTCTCATATTCTCTAGTGAAAATTGGTTGTTCTTTAGAAGTTAAAGCCCATAATCCTTTCCGCTTAATTATTGTTTCCATTATTGGTTTCCATGTGAGATAATTATGTGTTGTTAATGGCTCAACATGATCTAATGCAGAAGTAGATGCCATCCTCAAACAATCACCAAAAGAAATGCAAGAATGAAGCAATGCAACAAGATTCCCAAGAAATGCAACAAGAGCACCCCCCCCCCAATATTTTGGAACTTTATAATGAGTGCATGTTACAATATGACACTTTATAATTATAGTAGGATTCTCAAAATAAATATTTCCAATAGAAAGAGCATGGAAAACAAGAAATTTTGCAAAAAATGGTACTCAAAACCGACTTACCGATCAAATAAAATAAAATAAAATGCTCTTGCCGCTAAAACAAAATATTATGCTCTGCTATTTATTTTAGTTGCCACTAAAAATAAATAAAATGCTCTTGCCTTCACCACACAAATAAAATGAAAGGGGGCTAGAGTTAATCACCTACTAGTAGGAATCACAAGCTTTAAGCCCTCATATGACCATACCATATGACCAGGGGCTAAGAATTTCGATGGGTCACCGTAGATTTATTATACATTGAGAAACTAGAGTCAATTGTAGATATAATAAATACAACTAAATATTTTCTTTTCAAATACAATAATTTTTTTTCTATTCAAATTAATACTATGAAGAATTCCAAAAATGAGTATTATTTATAGGAAGTAATTGTCATTCCCCTAAGAGGATTCATCCAAATAAAGGGCTTTAACCTAGAAGGTTTGAAAATTCATGGATCGAAGTCTAGGATAATAGGGCCTTTTTGCAAAGCCAAAACAGATGCATGAGAGTAGTTCCTTATTGTTCACATAATGAACATTTGGGTTAAGGGACCCCTAGATGAATAAAGTGATGGCCAAGGGGAATACCCTAGTAGAGTAAGTACAATGCAAACTGTACACTGAGCTCACTTAGGTTCTAAAATAATAATCAAGATTGTATGAAACCTTCAACTCCAAAAATTAGTAGTTGAGTGAAGGGACCAACGAGAATTTATTTGGTCTACCATGGTAGTTGAGATGACAATAATTCATACCCATTACCAGGAGAGTAATTTTAAAAAGGTGTTTTAGGATATCATTTCTAGTCCTTCAACCAAGGTTGAAAGGAAATGACACTAACTTTGTGGAGCATCTCATCAAGGATTGCTTCTTAAATCTACTTGAAAGACCCTTGATCTCTATTAGCCAAATAAAATTTGGTCTTGGCTTTGGGTTGAGAGAGAAAGTTTATGATTTGTCTATAAAAAAGTGTCTTACACTTTGCTCATTACTCCCCTTGAGAGTTCAATTGCATGGATACACATGACTTCAACAAGAGGAACATCACACAATTTTATCATAAGAGACCATCATAAAGAGTGTTGATTAATAGAGGACCCTCCTCAAAATTCATCTCCACCTTAGCTAGGGCTTGAGTATTTCCCATGCTTTCTAAATAATCTTAAGGTTGTAAAATTCAGTCCCTTTCCAAGTTGATCGACCATATGGACATCCTTCAACAATGCAATTTTATAAGATTTTTCAGGTTTCGTTCTCTTCACTTACTTGGATAATCCATTTCGGATTGAGGGTTATGCCTTACCAATATCTAACATAACTAACCCATTGATCGTTTTGGGGAGACAATATAAATCTCAAAATTACTCTTTTAATTGTTCATAATGAAAAGAAATAAAAAATAATATTTTAACCTTCCCTGTTCCATTTACAGTAATAAATTTTGTTGATATTTAATAATATTCAAACACTTTTGTATATACTGCTTTAGACCCTTACCAAGGGTTTTATTATTTTTATGTTTTGATAGCTTTCCATTTAAAAGGGAAAATTACATGGGTAAAAAGTTGAGTTGTGATAAGATCTTCCTAACTGCTCATTCCATGTTAGGTTTTATAAAAAGCTCAAATATATGCATTTATAATAAAAGCATATATGTAAGACCATGCACTTGATATATGCAATTGATAAATGTCACAAGCAATCTTGTTTGTGCTCATCACACCCTTGTGTTCCCCTTATTCACTACCTACTTGCATTGTCTTTCAGATATCTCTTAGCAATTTTAAAATATGGTTTTCTAAGGTACTACAAACTCCCTTATTTCCTCTGCTAATTCATGCAAATGAATCTCAACACATTTTTAATACCCACTAAAGATTCCATCAACTGAATGTGCATATAAGTGATGACAAAATCCAAACATGTTAACAAAATTTTTAACAGAATAAGTTTGAGTGGGTTTAGAAACACCTTTGTCTTCCCATTTTTCTAGGATGATTCCAGCCTACAGTCTATCTGATAATTTCTTAGGTTGCCCTATTAGGCGCTACTAGATCAAACTAAAAGCTTCCAATATTTTTAAATGTATACAACACAAGAACCTGTTAGGCCTTACTGCATCTAATTGAAATCCTGTAAAAATATCATCTAATATTTTTATATGTTACAAACCAAACAATTAAATCACTGAATTTGAAAAAAAGAACAGAGATTTAACTCTATTAATTCACAAGAAGGAGATATTAGCATTGAAAAAATCCATTCACATCATAAGATTTCACAGCAGTAGAATAGGATAAACATTGATGTAATTCTAAAATATTTATATTTCATAACAAGGCCTAGCAAATATTGGCAAAGGTTGGTGATAAAATATCATTATAATTATTAGCAAAACAATTCATAATTCAATAATGCTCTTAGCACACTTCAGAAAATGCTGATGACAAAATCTCATTGTAATTATTACGGAAAATAAAATACTGGCCAAATAACCATACCAGTTTTTTGGGGCTGACAAATACAGCTTAATAATTATGTTAAGAAGAAAAAATAGGAGACAAAGGTAATTCTGGAGGGTGCATTTAGCTTTTCAGTGACCTGAAAAACAAGAACCTGGACTTGATAATTATCTAAATAATGTATAAGGCACCCCTAACCGAATCCATGCACCCCATTCACGACATTTCCGACAGTTTTTGTAATTTTCTGGGATTGGTTGCGACATTCTACCCTCCCATTCTATGAGTTTTCTAGCTTAGTACATCTTCGAGATTATTACGAAATCAGTGAAGTATTCTATCCTTCTCTTGCACTTAGGGTTTTCCATTTTATCTAGCTTATTATTTAGGTCAGATTTGTACCTCATTACGTATTATTTCATTGTGACTCTACAATTAGGGTTTAGCATAATTCCATTTTTGTTAAATCAAGGTGAAGAGAAAATATCCCTCACCAAAACTTACCACATGTTGGAAGCACAAGAGGGGGAAGCACTATTGAAAATAGTTCAAAAAGTGGTCCAACAAAATCTAAATAATATCGCAGATATCCACCTACAAATAATATGGGTGGTCGAGCTAATCAGAGAGCCCAAGTAAACAAAGAATAAACTAGGTGACTTGACAAGGGAACATAACACCATGTAAGAAAAATATATGCGTGAGGATAATAAGAAAAATATTTAGGTGAGAGGATACTCCTCAATGATCCTAAACACACAAAAGAAAACCCCATAACCCCAGGAACATGTATAGAGGAGTTGGAGAAATTGTTAAGCCTCCCACTTAAGAAAATGGAAGTTGATAAAAAGAGGGAGCAACATGGTAAGATTGAAAAAGATAACATAAGGGTCATCTGCGCTTAAAATTTGCGGTCATGCACAGATTTGGCAAAGAAGCTCGAAGAAAAGGTTGCACATGTGGACACGATAGTCAAGTGCTTATTCAAATATACCAAAATAATATATTTGTGCATGCTCTGGGACACCCAAAAATAGGACACCCTGGAAGCAAAAATGGAGAGCGATGATGTTGATAAAGTTGCTCGCAATTAACTCTTGGAAGAGTTTGAAAGGCTAGGGAAAGAGACTAGCACAAAAAGGGAAAATATCAAGTAGCGCTTGGGTGAACTGAGGAAGTTAATTGTGAAGGTAGAAATAAAGATGGAAAATGCAACCATTGATGCTAATGAAAAATTACAGGAAATACAAGTTAAGGCACTTGATGCAAGAAAAGCTGCCAAAGCTCTAATTGAACTTGCCATGTGGATTGATTAATTGGGCCCCCCTTTTTATAAGGCCTTGGATGAATGGAAATCACATGGATATTTACTCGAGCAAGAAGTATCAAATTTATTCAAGGAATCCGAATAAGTGTTATCCCAAGGCAGGCAACAGGGTTAGTGTGGGTGATGTTGGGCCCCTAAATTCTTCTATTCTTTCATTGGTTAAGTTCCACGCTAGGTTCACCAATTCTTCATTCTTTATTCTTTATATCCTTTGAAGGCACACAAGAATTTTAGAAGAGATGCACATGAGAAATTGGGTAAAGGGTTATGCGCAAATTTTGGGGGAAAAAAAATGTAAAAAGGATATAGAAGAAGTCAGATTTAGGTGTGATGTTGGTGAAAAAAACATAGAAAGAAAGAAGAAATGTTGTACATGAACAAGAAAATCGAATCACTAGAATTAGAAGAGCTAAATATAGAAAATGAATGTAATGGAAGAGAAAAGCATGAGGCACACAAGGAAAAATAACTAGTCTAAAACAACAATTTTAAAGATAGGCGAAGAAAGCATGCAAAGCATAAATGCAAGCATCCAGAAGAGATTAAAATTTTGTGCAAATCAAGGAATGAGGAGATGAAGACAAGTGGCATAAACATTGCCCCAACGTAATAGTTAGGATTTATTTTTGCAACCCAAGGCTAATAATAGTCTTGTTAAAACTAGTGAAGGGCAAGTACCAACTAGTATAAACACCCCTTGGATCATTGTAATAGAGAGAAGATGATGAGAGACAAATATGTGAAAGAAAGATTTATTATTGTTATATTGTTATGTTAGTCAAAGACATGAACATGAATTGTAACAAGAAAGATGAACATTGTATGGAGATTATGTCTAACTCAATAATACATGTATTAGTATATTATAGATCCATTTTGTGTATAATTTTGTGCATATGTCTTGAATTTCTATGTTGTAGTGTGTTTGTTCTTAGAGTTTTTACTTGTCTAAACATCTTTCTGTCAAAATCCTAAATGAGATAGAAGTCTGGAATCTCTCACACCTCGGGTGAGCACACTAAGGTTTCCTATCTTAATGTGATAGACCATTGCAGGGAGATAGTGATATTGATGTGTGTTAAGATAGTAAACGTTATGCGCACATGACTGGTTAAATTAGATGTGCAATGTATGTATTATCAACCCTAGACCTTATTACTTTAAATTAGAGTTGATACAGTACACCAACTAAAGGGCTAAGGATACAATCCTAGCAAAAAACAAGTATTAACACATAAATCAAGAGTATTACAAGAACTTTACGAAAGCATAGCAAAGAGACCAACAAAAGGAAAATTCTTGCCGTTTGGATTTTCCCAACCACCATCTAGAAGGTGTTTCCCCTCAAGAACATGTTCCTAGCCAATATCGGTAATGTTCTCAATTTTGGCCACTTCTGTAGGATCTTCTTGGCAACACACAGGAGCTCATGGAGGTGAAATAACCAAAACTAGATGAGGAAACTTGTCTAAGTGAGGAGGGTGAGCCCATACATCTCATTAAGGGGGTGAGAAACTACAACCTACATGTTGTGCATGCAGAAAAAAGTGGCCACCACCCATCTTTACTTTGGAACTTGCAACAAGAAAACTTCAGTAGTTTCCTCTTCCCTTGGAGTGTCCTCCATGGAGGGGGAAGAGGGCGGGACACAAGAAACAATTCAAGGACCACTATCCCAATATTTTATGATGGTGTGAAGATGAAAGACCTCTAAAGTAACATTCCTCGGTTGCACTTGAATATGCAAGAACACATTAGAAACAATCGTAGATTTATTATACACTTAGAAACTAGAGTCAATTGTAGAGATATCAAATAGAACTGAATTTTTTATTTTCAAATAAAGACAATGAAGAATGCCAAAAATGAGTATTGTTTATATAAAGCAATTGTCAGTCCCCTAAGAGGATATTCATCCAAATAAAGGGCTCCAACGTGGAAGGTTTGAAAATTCATGAATCCAAGTCTAGGATAATTGGGCCTTTTTGCAAAGCCAAAATAGATGCATGGGAGTAGTTCCTTAGTGTTCACATAATGACATTTGGGTTAAGGGACCCCTAGATGAATAAGGTGACAGCCAAGCAGAAGATCCTAGAAGAGTATGCACCTTGAAAAGTGTACAGTGAGCTCACTTAGGTTCTAAAATAACATTAAAGATTGTATGAAACTTTCAAATCCAACTATTAATAGTTGAGTGAAAGGATCAACGAGCATTTAGTTGGTCTACCATGGTAGTCGAGATGACAGTAATTCATACCCCTTACCGAGAGAGTAATTTTGAAAAGGTGTTTTAGGATATTAGTTCTAGTCCTTTAACCAAGGTCAAGAGGAAATGACACTAACTTTGTGGAGCATCTCATCAAGGATTTCGTCTTAAATCTCCTCAAAAGACCCTTGATCTCTGTTAGCCAAATAAAATTTGGTCTTGGCTTTGGGTTAAGAGAGCAAGTTTATGATTTGTCTATAGAAAATGTCTTGCACTTTGCGCATTCCTACCCTTAAGAGTTTAATTGCATGGATCTACACGACTTGAACAAGAGGAACATCATGAAAATTTATCACAGTAAACCATCATAGAGAGTGTTGATTAATAGACGACCCTCCTCGAAAGTTATCTCCACCATAGCCAGGGCTTGAGCTTTTCCCGTTCTTTCTAAATACTCTTAGTAATAAAAGATTAAACTACTTTAATAGGAGCTTTTTGTATAACAAGGTTGAAAAAATTGATCCCTTTCCAGGTTAATCGACGATAAGAACCTCCTTCAACAATGCAATTTAATAAGACTTTTCATGCTTCTTTCTCTTCATTTACTTGGATAATCCACTTAGCATTGAGGGTTGTGCCTTACTGACCAATATTTAACATAGCCAAGCCATTGATCTTTTTGGGAAGACAATATAACTCTCAAATTACTCTTTTAATTATTCATAATTTAAATAAAAATAAATAAATATGAATATTATTTTGACCTTCCCTATTCCATTGAGAGTAATAAAGTTTGTTGATATTTAATAATATTCAAACATTTTTATATATACTGTTTTAGATCCTTAACAAGGGTTTTATTATTTTTATGTTTTGAGGGCTTTCCATTTGAAAGGGAAAATTACATAGATGAACAATTAAGCTGTGATAAGATCTTCCTGAGCCGCTCATTCCATGTCAGGTTTTATAAAAAGCTTAAATAGACACATTTTATAAGAAAAACATATATGTAAGACCATCCACTTGATAAACGTATCCATACATGTATGACTTTGCAATTGATAAATGTCATAAGCCATCTTGTTTGTGATCATCCCACCCTTATTCAACTACCTACCTGCATTGTATTTCAAATATTTCTTAGCAATTTTAAAATATAGTTTTCTGAGATACTACACACTCCCTTATTTCTTCTGCTAATTCATGTAAATGAATCTCAACACATTTTTAATACCCACTAAAGATTCTATCAACTGAATGTGCATATAAGTGATGACAAAATCCAAACATGTTAACAAAATGTTTAACAGAATAAGTTTGAGCAGGTTCGGAAACACCTTTGTCTTCCCATTTTTCTAGGATGATTCCAGCCTACGGTCTAACTGAGAATTTCTTAGGTTGCCCTGTTCGGCACTACTGGATCAAACTGAAAGCCTCCAATATTTTTAAATGTATACAACACAAGACCCTGTTAGGCCTTACTGGGTCTAATTGAAAGCCTGTAAAAATATCATGCAATATTTTTATATGTTACAAACTAAACAATTAGATCACAGAATTTGAAAAAAGAACAGAGAGTTAACTCGCTATTTCACAAGAAGGAGATATTAAAATTGAAAAAATCCATTCACCTCATAAGCTTTCACAGCAGTAGAATAGGATAAACACTGATGTAATTCTAAAATATTTATACTTCATAACAAGGCCCCAGCAAACATTGGCAAAGGTTGATGATAAAATCTCATTGCAATTATTAGCAAAACAATTCATAATTCAATAATGCTCTGAGCACACTTCAGCAAATGCTGATGACAAAATCTCATGGCAATTATTATGGAAAATAAAATACTGGCCAAAATAACCATCCCATTTGTTTTGGGGCTGACAAATACAGCTTAATAATTATGTTAAGAAGAAAAAGTAGGAGAAAGACCTCATTCTGGAGAGTGCATTTAGCATTCCAGTGACCTGAAAAAGCGGAACCAGGGCTTGATAATTATCTAAATAATGTATCTGCTAAAATTTTCTTCCAAATTTGACAATCTTGTCACAAATATTCAGGGGATGTATCACAAATTTGGCAAACTTCTCGGCACTTCATCCCTATCCATCTTATTTTGTCAATGGATATGTTAGGTTCTGGAAACTCCTTTACCAAATCCAGCAGTTTGGTTTGGATGATTTTGGAGCAGCGTGGAGAAAGAGAAACCCTCATGGCATCTAAAGGACAATTTCTGAGAAGGAAACCCAGAAGAGTCACTTCCTTTTCATCCATCTCTGGCCCAATGTGGACATGCACCTTCTTCAGATTTGGTAACGTCACCCTTTCTGGCACCTTGCTTACTGATATTATCTCCTGGATGAAAAATAATTGTGAGTCCTTTCATATGGAGAAAAAATACATCTACAGATGACCCAAATTGATGAATTGGACTGGATAATACTTGCGACAGAGAGAGAGAGAGTACAAAGATTCATAATAAAAATAAAGTAAATCTCAGAATAAAGAATGGGTAAAAACCCCAATCATATAGACCTTCGATAATTTCAAATCCTAATACCGAAGAGGGATAAATCTTGGAATGTGAAGATCAAGACCTTAACAGGACAATAATGTGAATGAATAGAAACAGAGTACAATCCATAGATGCATGACCTGATATACAACTAATGTACAGAATTAATTACCTGGAAACATTGGCCATGGATTGCCAATTCTTGCAGGTGAGAAAAGCGCTCAAGAACAGCAAAACTGGGAATATCTTGATTAGCTCCACCATAATTTAGAAGGGTGATTTTTTTAACTGATTCTGCTCTGGAAACTCCTTTCAGTAACTGAAGTCCTTGGGTTGAATCACATTGTTTGAGCTTGATTTCAGTCAACTGAGGGCAAACCACCTCAAATGATACTTTCGGATTTAAAAATCCTACATCCAGGTACCGAAGATTGGGGGCATTTATTTTCAAATTTGTCAACTCATGACAGTCGTGAACCCCCAATTTCTGAAGATTTGGGCAAAGCTCCGTAAGCCGAGGGAATATGGCATCATTCAGGTCCCAAACATTGTACCAGTAGCATGCTTTAAGACGTTGGAAACCCCCAAAATTAGTGGGTATTTTTGGAAGAATGCAGCACTTCACTTTCAAAGCCTCGAGGCTTTCACATTCAAAAACAGAGTCTCCAAGCTGAAACCACAGGAAACTGTTAAGCTTCTTACCAGTCTTTGCATTTCTGTCAGAAAATTCAAGAGTGATTCGTTTCACATGTTTTAGAGATGCGAGTTGAATCCAATTGTCCACCCAATTGTCAAGTCCACCCGAATTTTGATGCCAAGAGTCAGACAAGGCAATTTGAAGCTCAAAACTGTGGAGAGTGGAAGAATCATGATGGAACAGGGTATCATCAATTATGACTAGTATTTTGTCCTCATCTTGATTTTCAAAATCTTGGCAACAGAAATGGAGACGGGGCATTTTCCTCCACTGGAATCTCCATCTCCGAGAGAGCAGGGAAGTGCGGACGGCATCTCTGAAAGAAATCTTTGGAAGTAATTCATCTGTGAGAAGACATTCGGGTAAGTCAGAAAGCCTGTCTTTAGCCATTGCTCGTTCCATTCCCCTTGTCAATGCCCTTTGAATTCCGCTTGCCATTGTTGTTTTCCTTCCTTCACCTGCAAATGAAACGCAGAATTATAAAAAGAGTGAAGGTGCGTCAGAATGAATGAAAATGGAAATGCGACATTATATAACAACATAAGAATTGTTTACCGTTAGCCGTAACCAAAGATTGTCTTCCCCGTGCGAAATAGAGATGTATTTTTTTTTAATCCGATATTAAATTCGAAGATAAACTAAAGAATAGTCACGGTTAGAATAAATGATGCGACCGGTTGGTATGTGGCATGATTTTCATATATGAACATATGAAGAAGAATCACAATTTAAAAGTTGAGTAAATTTAAACTTTCATAAGTGAAGAAACATCCTTCACAACACAATTCGTTTGTTGGGAACTATTGCGAATGGAATGAAGTGAGTTCTATATAATATCTTTTTCATCAAAAAAATTATCCAACCCTAAAAAATAGGGCACAATAAAGAAGAAAAAACAAACTCTATGTTTTGAACACCAACGGTTATCACTATGAAGGTAGGAATAGAGCTACAATAATGAAAAATAGAGTCATTGATAAGAAATACAATCGCCATGAAGATGCAAGCATCCAAAACAAAGGAATGTGAATGTAGGACAAAGTTGTCAGGGTAAGAAACCATAGTTGTAGCCATCGGGGAAAGAAAACACGGCTACAACCACCACAAACCAACACACAACTGACAAACAAAAGATGTAGGAGATAAACTATTAGAGCAATAAAACATCCCACAAAAACAAGAAAACTAGTTATGCAATGTTGCAGAGGCGGTGAGAAGCTATAAGTCTTCTTCCCTAGCCAAGGGCTCCCCTTAAACAACACTCATATTGTACAAACCCTAAACTTAAGATTTCATGTGAAGAAGAAAGGACGCTTAGGAGTACCTCTCTTCTTTCCATTTTTCTCTTGAAATCTTTTTTGTCATTTTAAAAGTTAAATGATTCACTATGAGAACACACTCACTTTGTCTCTCTAATTGATTCACTATGAAAACACATTCACTTTCTCTCTTTGGTTTCAAGATTGAAAGCATTTAAATGGTTAGTTAAAATATAGATACGTATTGGGAAAATACACTGAGTAAAAAGTGTGTTAAGAGTCAAATTAATGGTATGACTAGTAATCATATCTGAGAAGTGCACTGGAGATGCCGATAGGGAGGTGTAGAAGAAGATGAAGTTGAAGGAACCTAGGTGAAACATTGCAACATGAAGAGTGGTGCAACACACGAAATGCAAGATGCTTTACAATGTTGTTCAGATATGAAGAAGAGGCTCTAGATGGAAAATGTGACTATAAACCAAGGGGAAGTAAGCTAAGAGAAACAAAGTGTTTGTTGCTACATATATAGGCATATTTCCACTTATATGCTCAAATTTAGAGATGGAAAAGACAAACAAAGACCAAACTATTCTTAGTACTATGAAACTTGTCTAATATTCTCTGATTAATTTACTTGAGGCATTCTCTACGCTTGCCCATTCAAAAACATATATCTGCCACAAGAGTTTTCCTTTCAGATTTGTCTTTGGTACCGGGCCTCTTTAGCATTCTAGGCTCTTGATAATTTTATTTAGAGGATTGTGATGTGTATATTCTTACGCTAGTTATTTTCAATTTTTGCTCTTGTGTCACACTGTAGTGTGAGGGAATGGTTAAAGAAGATGGGAGAGGATCAAGTGTATGAATATTCTCATAAAGTTTATAAGGATTTCATTGAGATACAATCAAAGAAGCACATATAAGAACTGCATCTACGGTGAAGGACATGGAAACATCTATTGATGTCAAGTTCATTAATGGTCCATATCCCATACACCTCATTCTTCCTTCTAACAATAAATGACAAAAATGGATCCATTATTGTTGTTATTCATGAAACCAATTGTCATTCAAATACTAGACCTAAAATTATATGGAGTTGTTCTCGATATGGGACTTGAAACCATATGGCAATGTCATTCTAATGTGAAACATCAAATTGTAATGCAATATTTTTCATACTAATACCCATTTTTGGGAATTTTGATAATAGGAATGTTTCATCAACTTATTTTGTTACATGGGAGCACAACAGGTTGTGGAATTCATTTTCATCCTCACATAAATTTTCCAAATCCGATGAAGAGAGAAGCAACAACTTAGTATGGTATTTACTAGCACATGGTGATAAATTTTTCTATGAAAGGCTTGAGAACTTGTGTCTACAATTATATTTCTAACAAAGTCTCACACACTTGGCATGCGGAGAGAAAATGTGAGTGAATTCGAAGGGGATCCAGTAGAGAAAGTAAAGGGAGATGGTCAACCAAATTGAAAGCCCCTAGAAGCTCAAATCCCTCCTACCTCTCTTAAAGACCACATAAACACATAATATTTAAGAGAATACATTAATGTGTAAATAAGATTTGTGAGGTTACCTAAACATATGTGCACTTTTAACAATTGAATGACAATCTTCAAAATATACTTTTAATTCAAAATATTTCAAACTTTACAATAAAATTTTAAAAATAAAAAGTACAAAGATGAACATATAAACACATCAAATCAAAAGAGGTATATTTACAATAAATTAATATATGTGTCATTGGTCAACAAACCAATAGTAAAATATCAATCAAATCGTAAGATGGACAAAAAATGAGTTAATCATTACCATCATTGCATTGTCTCAATCCTCTTATAATAAACTTTATTATAAATTTGATTTTTACAACATTAGCTCATCTATATGCGTGAGTTTTAATCATCCAAAACATCTAATATTGCACCTCTGATTATATTTCTAACGAAGCCTCTCACACATGGCATGAGATGAAAAGAATATGAGTGGATTTGAATGGGATCCAACTAGAAAAGCCAAGGGAAATAAATTAAGGCTAGTTAATTGCCCCTAGAAGCTCAAATTTATGATGAAATTACTTATGAATATAAGTATTAGTATAACTTCAAAAAAACACAAAACATTATAGAGAAATCATCACAATATGCAAATATAATGACTTAGCCACTTTAAAGGGGCAACCTCCAAACCATAGAATAAGATTTGGGTGCTCAGTTTGATGATCATCTACTAGCTACTAAGTCATATATAAAGCCTATTGTGTTATGCAAAGCACCAAGGACGACCTACTAAGTATATGCAAGCATAAATGAATGTGATATGACAGGATAAAATATTATGTTAGCCATAAGTCAGCCATCCGTATCGGATATATGACCTTGGGTTAAGGGTGCAACATGAAAAATAACAGTTTCCCCAAGGTTGGTAATCTTTAGATGTTGATTCTGAAATGCTTCATCTTTCCATGTTGTATCTTCAATGTCTAACAATACTCCACAATGTGCAAATAGCACCATATTTTGGATCATTTTTCATCACAAATTGACCTTTTTGAGCATTTTTCAAGATGTTTCCTGTAAGAATTCGCAGTGATTCATATGACACAAAAGCGACACAAACATGACGTGACTAGAGAATTTTAGATGTGTCACTTTAATGCCTATTTTACATCAAAGCCAGGTATACTTCGCCATGCCAAATCAACACATGACCTACAAAATTAACGAGGGGTGGTGCAAATGTGACATCAAATTCATCGGATATTTTTTTAAAAAAAGAAATAAAATTAATCGTAATTACAAATAATTATATTGCATTTTGTTTTTCTTATTTACAACTAGTAAATATTAGATATTAAAATATTATTCACATTGTATTGTCATTAAGAAATTATAGACTGAGAATTTGCAAAGTATCTAATTATTATTAATAATAAATGAATACATTGTTTCAATTCAAAATGTGATTTACAGTAATATATAACAATGTAATTTCCAGTGAGTATTAAGGGGCTCCGTTCAAATTACCAAACAAATAGATGTAAAGTTGCATCCTAAATATCTAGATGATCGGTCTCGTCATTCTCCCCATAATCCTCGTGCAATATTCTTGCTCTTTATGAACTTGATTCTCCTCGTCTTCCTCATCATCCTCTTCATCGTGCTCTTCATTATCCTCATCCTTCTCTAAAGCCTCTTCATCCTTCAAATTTGTTTTACCCTGACATATCTTAATGATAAAATGATAAAAGTGTCTAATTTTAATGTATAGTTTGTGTGTACAACAAACTGAACACTACATGTCTTACCAATACAAACAAATTATCTTGGTGCTGCTTAATAAAGGATTTTACATTCCATCTCAAATATTTTGAATCCAAATGTACTTATTTTACACACTTATTATAGCGCACTTCCTTCAAATTACATGTACATTGATATTTTATTTTAAATTTTTTAAAACAAAATAACATAACTCTATAAATAACTTATATAGGATTACAAATTTATTAGTGGTCTCTGCTAAGTTTTGTCGACCCAACCGATGAGTCACTAACAACCCTTTTTGTACGTTGACTTCATACCCCTAAAGCACATTACTTTTGATACCTGCATCAATTGTAATATGCTTTAATTTTTAATCGATTGCCATATTATACAATTAGCATTACAATATGATCGTAGACCATATTTGTCTTTTATAAGACGTGAATGGAAACAAGACAACATAAAACATCAAATTAAAGCAAATGTATTTATCAACTACGGTGCAAAGATTAAAATAATCCTCTTTACAATGCAAATGTCAACATATATTATTTTCTTTCGTTAACTAACCTGCAACCCTATTAGTGTCCTCTGCTAGCCACTTGTTACACAAACTGAACCAAGCATCTTTCCCTATTTCAAGAGGTTAGAGACATCTCCTCTCGTCATCTATGTTTTTTTGGTAGTGAACCTACAAATTTTTAATATAAACAATATTTTAAAACTATATAAGGTTTTCTTTTAAAAAATTATGCAACATAATTACCCTCAAATTCCTATTTATTCTCCTCAACCTTTATGATGTAAATTTTCTAGCTAACTTTGGGTCATAGTGGGTCCTCCCGAACTTGGTGAAAGTTACATCAACCACCCTACTTCATCTCTCAAGTGGCATTTGCAACTACTCTAGATAACAATATGAATGAATCGATTTTTGTATCTGTTCAACTAAACTTTTTAAAATATATATGTAATCACAAAATAGAAATTGCTAAAAATGAAAAATAAAATAAATTGAAAAAAATTGAACTAATACAATGATAAATTATTCTATCTCAAATAAAATATATTAAAATACTTACTTGCCCTGAATATCCATTAATATCATCATTTATAGAAATGTTCATTTTGAGGTCCCCTCGCACCCAATGTTTATCATTACCATGAACAAGATGAGAGGGTCTATCAACGTTTGTTGGGTTGTGGCTATCATGGCCACAAGATCACATGATGCCCCCATAATGCATGCATGCATACATGCATGGGATGGGATCCATGCTTTATGAGGTGGAGCAGGTTTTTTTTTTTAATATATGTAATTGAATCTATGTGAGAAAACCCGACCCCCTCTGATAACGACAAAGATAACAACGGATTAGATTTCATGTTCGACGAAGCATAGATTTGAATGGCCCCTACACGTGTCCACAAAAGGTAGGAATGTCAGAGATAAAGACATGCAAATAGTGATTGATTGAATATACCTATCGTAGCCTTTGAAATCTCTGCGTCAATGATGGGAGGGTGGAAAATGGGTGAGTTGCCATGGAAATGTCGTATCAACCATAAAGAAGATGAATCTGGCATGTTTTCAGTCACCAAACAGGTCTTACGGACTGCAAACATTCATGGCACTATCTCCTACCAAGCAAGGGGTTACGGCCACAATGATCGATTAAGGCATTGATGGCCATGATCGTAGAAAATGAGAAATATTATGCAACTTTACCTTCATGAGAATGAGAGAATGCTCTGATGAATGTATACACATTGAATATTTATCACTGTGTGGGAGTGATTATATTAAAATTCCATGAGTAACGTGCAGTAGCAATGGCTAGATATCTGATGAAGCACTGTAGTGCATGGTGGCACACGTTTTGTCACTCGTCTGAAAGAAAATGGTATGATATGGACACCTTGGCACAGAAACATCTGACCATGTCATTTTTTTATGCCTTCTTCTGATCAAAAACAAAATGCTTGAGACATACAGATAAATAAAACCAAGAGAGGAAGATACGGGTCCCCATGCAAGAAAATACCAACACAGCAGGTCGGCTCCTGGTCAGGAACATTAGTGTAAGTATTTACTATTAAGAATATGAATGATGAGTATGGAAAAGGAAAAATGCTAATGGTTATGGTGTTTGTAGAGTGACAGAGATTCGATGGATTTTGATGTAGCTCATGTGACTCTGAATGATGAGGAAAAAGAAAGCAGCATTTGCCATGACACTCCATGTTTGTCTAAAGAAGCTTACAGGAAGCACCTCTCTACGACAATGTTTCCCAAATTAAGGATTCTTACTTTCCAAAGCAAGTCCCCTCCTGCCTCAGGAACCATACACAATAATACCCTTTACTTTTCTGATCCGACTCGTCCTCTACCCATGTCTTCCATATCGCAACGTTATATTCCATAGGCGAGCTAGAGGGAGACGGAAAAGGAGACTAGTATTTTTGTTGGTATTTTCTTGCATTTTGTTATTTACTTCTTTGCTCATTTTCATGCCTATAAACGCAACATTTTTTACATGGCATCTCATACTCGAGATGATGTCGTTTATTTGTTTTTTTGTCTTAAAAGGAGAAGGTATATCATACTTTGGGTATCATGCACAGGGCACTGTTGCACCATTTTGTCTGTTTCTTGCATAAGTGATTTTAAATTATTTGAACTTGTCATTGTGGAGGAAGGCATTGCATTTTCAAAAATTCTCACATAAGTAGGTATAGTACTATTCAATGTCAACCCATACTGCTATGTTGGCCCCTTCATTAAATATTTAAGATTACCCAACTCTTTCCTACAACGAATGGAAATTTGATTTTAGGGAAATTATATTATTTAGTGCAATATTTATTACGTTGATAGGCGTGTTCTATGTGAGAAAACCCAACCCCCTCTGACAATGACAGAGATATCAACGAATGATATTTCATGGTCGACGATGCACATATTTGAATGGCCCCTACACGTGTCCGCGAAAGGTAGAAATGTCAGAGATAAAGACATGCAGATGTGGAAGATGAAGATAGAGTAATATTTATTGTTCTTGGCAATAAATTTCTTAGCAACGTAGCACCATACACGAAGGAGGGAGAGACATTGCGCTAGTCAAAAATTAAGGACAGGTACGGGAGTCCTGTGTACAGGTGGTCATACCTCTGTCGTAACCATGAACACAGGAGTATGGTTGCCACTGTATTCCCAGTTTGTATGAGCCGTGGTGAGTATGGTTCCCACTATTTTTCCAGTACGTATGAGCAGAAAAATAAAAAAGTAAAACTTCTTCTGCAGGGTTTCGAATTTTGTGTTTGTCTGTGTCTGAAGTGTCTGTTGTGGATCATTCTAGTAAAGAAGTGTCTACTGCTCTTTGGATGTGACTCAGGTTGAAGGCAGATCCTACACTTTCAGCACTGTGTGAAACCTAGATATATATCATATGTGCACCAAATATCTAATACAACTATTATGATAAAAAAAAGGATGTATATGTGAGTTTAGTGTGTTCTTATTTTCTTTCCTTGAATTTTACCATGCAGAATACTAATTTTGCAGCATTGTCCTCTGTATCAGGAAGGGTTGGTAGCAATCCATTGCATCAGTAAGCAAAAACATTATCTATAATAGTTATTCATATCATGAACATGATTAGCACAATTAATCTATTTAGAACCATACATGAAAATCTATAAAGTAAGTTTATTTATATTTGGCATGTCGCAATTGTTGATGGAGATTGGAAGGGTTAAGGCCCCGTAATGTATGAGAGAATTGGAATTCTGTTAGCGTATGTGAAACATATTAGAATTGGAGCAGTACTAAGGACATAAGAGAGTGAAGAGCTTAAGCAGAACAACTACCAGAAAAAATAAACCATGCAAGAAGATCATATTATAGATCAAGATAAAGACTAGTTACAAAAGGTAGGAACTCCAAGTAGCTATGGTAGCATATTAAAGAATATTTATGTAAAATTATTACGTAACAATATTGAAATACATATTTGAAGACTTCAAACCTCGAGATGGTCATTTGAGATTTAATGATGACAAAGAAAACATATATTGTAGCTTTGATAGCTAGGGAAAGTAAATCGATTGCTGTTATGGCTTTAATGTTATTGGTAGATGTATAACTGTAGTGTAGATATTAAATATAATATATAGTTAGACACACTTTCAACACAGAGACCATATAGTTTCTGTTAGCTGTCTTGATCCTGCAAAATACATAAATGAATGAACAATCTTTTTCTTACAGGTATTTAGAGTACAAACTGGAGCTAAAGAAAATGGCTTTTCTAATGTGATCTATCTGGATGCAATCAACAAGAAGTACCTTGAGGAGGTCTCTTCTTGCAACATCTTTGTGGTGAATGTATAACTTTTTTTGATTTGATTACTTACACATTTGTGAATTTGAAGTTTGTTTATGTGCAAATTAGCCATTTTCTGTACTTTTAGTGCAAATAATCTCTTATGTTAACAATCACTTAAGTGGATTTCTCTATTTCCATTAGTTCTTTACAAAAAATGGTTCTACAGGATAATAATGTTTCTACTAGTCCATCACTGCACTGAACCATACTTCCTAGAATTACAATGAAATGTATAATTAATGTGGCTCGTAGCCAAGGTTATGGGGTATTTATATGTATTCGGGTTTAAATGTTTTTTTTTTAAAAATATTCCTAGTGGTCTTCTGTGTGCATCAGCTTAAGTCAATTATGATAAAGCAAAGTTGTCAGTATAGAATTTTTAAATGCCATTGTGGATGGAACTTGTGTAGTATAAATTTGCATCTCAATGATGAAACAAACTTGTCTGTACAGACTTTAAGTATTATTGTTGAGATTTAAATCTTAGAACCCCTTTATTTGTGCAGGTCCAAGAGCGCTTGATTCTTGTAGATGAATTGTTTTATGCAAATGAGGTGTTTTGCACAGGTATGACAGTGGTGGTCTCTCCTGTGGGCAGCATGGGGGAAAACATGCAATGGTCATATGTATTCATTTTTGTGAATATGAAATAAAATCCATGAAACAAGGATGCCTGTAGCGTTTCATATGAAAAAGTATTTGACAAGTATTAAAAAAAATTGCATTCATTTTAAAGAACTACTACTTGAAGTATTTAGAATAGAAGATGGCATAAGTTTCATCAATTTGCAAGTTAAACTTTTTCAATTCTAAAAGAGTCATAGAGTCTCTAAGAAAATAGTACATCAGTGAGAGTGGGGTAATGAGAGAAAATATTATGGGTTAAGAAATTGTATTTGTTAAAATAATATGACAAATAGAAAATGTTTAAGTGGAAGAACATGGCAGTATAAAATTATAAAGACTACACTTTAGACAAAACAAATTTAGTAGAGAAGTTATTTGAAAAGTAATATGTTACAAAAAATATGTTGTCATGGATAGATGGACCATATACACAAATATTTTATGAGTGTTTTAATACTTCCAAAATGACAAAAAATTAATAAAAATAATCCGAAAGTGAAATGGGGGAGACGTTAGAAGAAAAAAGAAACATACAACAAGATAGTATGGTATTTGTACTTGGAAAATAAAGAACAAAAGGAAATAGTGGGAATGGAAATAGTGAAAAAGATCTATATATGACACGAAGTGGTGAAGCATGAAAAGGAGCGGCTGATCGAGATTATGAGGGTAGTGTTAAGGACATGGATCTTTACTTTGCTTTGTTGTCGAAACTTATTCTACATAATCTTTATTTAATGATTGAAGACTCCCAAATCAATCTAAAAGTATATTTTCTCCTAATAATTTAATATTTTCATTATAATAAACTCATAGAAAATATTTTCTATAACTAGATTTAATTTATTGATTTATATGCGTTTAAAACTAATTAGAATAATATTATCTTAAAAACACTTTTTCACATTTAAAATTAATCCCACAGATCAATTTAATCTAAGAAGACATTAACAATTATTTTGGTATCACTTTAAAAATATATTTTATAAATAACTATAACATTTTTTAAACATTATGAACTATACAATTTATATCAAAGAATCAACCATTGATATATATGGATAAGTTTGTATTGTGTTGGTAAGGTATAGGCCTTTCCATACATAACACTATGGCTAAAATGAATTGATAGAAACAAAAATAATTGTTTGTACGAATGAAATTTCTTTGTACATGGTCATGGTATGGTCCATAGTGCTGGTTTTACACAAAACAAGTTTGCAATGTTCAATTCTGAAACAATATGTTCTACAACCTTGCAACCTATTATATCTCCAAGACTTTTTCAAAAAAAACATTTCGTGCATGTACAACAATTTATGCATTTGTATTATGTAATTTGTCAAATAGTTGTCAAGCCTTTGAATGCTTCCACCTTTTGCATGCATGTGTATCAATGCATTCATAACTACAACATCTAAAAAATTGGATTTAAATTACTTTTTCATGGGTTCCCATACCTTGTCTCAATGCTCCCAATTTGGCACAATCCGAAAAAAATTGATGTCGAGCTAGGTCATGTGATTAGGTTGGAATTTCATTTTTTGCATTTGGTAAATGTTTTGAGAAAGCATGTGTCTTCATTTTAACAACTATTATTATATTCCATAAGAAGACATTTGTCCTGAATCATTTTGTCAAACACTTTGCGAGCATCCAACAAACTATAATAGTTATAATATATGGTTTAAAAAATTATTAGCACACTAAATAGTTTAACATTCTTTTGTTATTTGTAGGTTATATTTTGCGTTGATATTGTATGGATGTCTATATATTGTTGCACAAGCTCTTATTTTTCTATTGTCCATATTTTTGTAAGACACAATTATGATAGTCGCCACACACTAAATCACACACAAACACACACACACACACACACACACACACACACACACACACACACAACACACACACACACACACACGATTATCAGATTGCATAAATAATATTTTGTCAATTGTTATTGTTTATCGACAATATTAAATATATGTATATATTATATTAATTAATAATTACATATTTAAACGAGCTAACAATTGAAATATATGGTTTACAAGTAGATTAGTAGAGTAAATAGTTTACAAATTTTTATTTATTATTCGAATATATAAACATAAATTATTAATAGATTATATATAATAAATTATTGATAATTCTTGTTTACGGTAAAAAAATACAGTTATAACAATATATGGTATAATAACTACTTGCTCCAGAAACCCTTTTCTTTAAATTTGTTTAAGGATAACATTTCTTATGTTGCTATCCTTGGATATTTCTCTCTTACATTTGCCATGCAAAGTACACCTATGCATTGTGATTTTTATTTCTTCGACTATGTGTCTTCACTTACAATATACGAGCCTTTTGAATGTTTCCACATATTGCATGCATGTGTATCAGCGCATTCACAACTACAACATCCAAACAATGGATTTCAATTACTTTTTCGTGGGTTCCCAAACCCTGTCTCGATGCTCCTAGTTTGGCACAATCTGAAAAAATTGATGTCGAGGGTCATGTGATTGGGTTGGAATTTCATTCGTTGAATTTGGTAAATATGTGTCGATGTCTATTGAAAAATCCCATGTCTTCCTTTTAACTGCTATTATCATATTCCATGAGAAGACATTTGTCTTGAGTCATTTTGCCAAACACTTTGCGAGCGTCCAACAAACTATAATAGTTATAATATATGTTTTAAAGGTTTATTAACACACTGAATAGTTTAAAACTCTTTTGTTATTAGTAACATATCTTATCTACATACAGATGTTTCCATGAGAAAACACAGCCTAGAAATGTCGCTTCATTTTCCCCTTACATATTTTTAAACGTTACATGTGGTTACAAGTTTCAGTTTCAGATCATGTGTAGCATACTTATGTGATTTACATTATTGTTGGTTATTGTGCAGAACTATAAGGCATTCCACGTGCAATTTGCATCATGGCCACAACTTTCACATATGGGGGAAAATCTATTTTTATTTTGTCTACGAAGGTTCCTTCAATCCACTTGCTTTTCTTTTATTTGTCGTCATCAAATAAGATCGATACTTGGGGCCTCCTTGGGATGCAGACAACGCCTTCCATCTTCTTGTTCTACCAATTTCCATAAGAAACCAAAATAACTACCGCTTAAAATTGCTTGGGCATTTTCAATCCACAAATCCCAAGGGCTTACTCTGCAGCGAGCCACTACTGACATTGGAGGAACGGAAAGACAAGGATTAACCTTCATGGGTATATCAAGAGTTTCCTCTTTGTCAGTCGTTCGTATTTCTCCTCCATTTTCATTTAGTCGTTACTCTTAAATGTCCTCCGCACCTCTACTGCAGTCACACTTACTAGAGGAATCCCACCTTCGTTCCCTTCCTTCATCTCCTATTGCAGTAACACTTACTAGAGGAATCCCACCTTCGTTCCCTTCATTCATCTCTCCCATCTTGAACCGCATTGCCGGTTCCCTCTCCCTCTGTTGCTCATCTTCTCATCTCTTATTGTGTTACTCCACACTCGTTTCAACTTGTTCCTCTTATTGTCTACCCACATGCATTTTTCATACTCATTTTTTTATATATTGCAGTTTCCTTCTCCTCACTTCCATCTCCAACTTCTTGTGGACAGAAATACCCCAACTCAATTTCTGTTGCCAAGATTTTGAAAAACAAAAGGAAAACGAGATACAAGCCATAATTGAGAATGCCCTGATTCGAAATAAGTCTGCTACTCTCCACAGTTTTCAGCTTCAAATTGCTTTGCCTTCTACGTATAATATTTTGATTAAACTTGACTCTTGGGTTCACAATTGGGTTCAGCGTGCAGCTCAAAAACGTGTGAAACAAATCGCTCTTGAATTCTCTGACAGAGATCCAAAGATTGCTATGAAGTTCAACTTTTCGCTGATGTTTGAGCTTGGAGACTCTGTTTTTGAGTGTCACAGCTACCTCGAGGCTTTGAAACTGAAATGCTGCAGCCTTCCAAAAATACCCACTAATTTTGGAGATTTCCAATCTCTGAAAGCATGTTACTGGTATGATATTTGGGGTCTGAAAGATGCAATATTCCAACAGCTTATGGACTTGTGCCCAAATCTTCAGAGTTTGGGTGTTCACGCTTGTGGTAAGCTGAGAAATTTTAAAATAAGTGCCCCCAATCTTCAGAATTTGAGTGTTCACGATTGTCATGGGTTGAGCAATTTGAAAATAAGTGCCCCCAAGCTTGGGTACTTGGATGTAGGATTTTTTAGGCCTGCAACATCGTTTGAGGTTGTTTGCCTTCACTTGACAGAAATAAAGCTCGAACAATCTGCTACATCCCAAGGGCTTCAGTTACTGAAAGGAGTTTCAACAGCAGAATCAGTTAAAAAAAATTACCCTTCTCAATCGTGATGGAGCCAATCAAGATGTTCCTAGTGTTGCCGTTCTTGACAGTTTTCGAAGCCTTCAAGAATTGACCATCCATGGCCAATGTTTAGAGGTATGTCAGTCTGTACATTGAAGCTAAAGTTGTAGAATTAGGTCACGCATCTATGCACTGTAGATGACTATATTCTATTTCTAGTCATGGACATGATTGTCCGGTTAAGTTCTTGATCATTCATGTTCCAAGTTTATCCCTCTTCATTATTAGCATCTTGGAAATTATTATAGGTTTATATGTTTTGGTCTTTTACCCAATCTTTTTAATTAGCGTGGCTTTATTTTTTGTATGATGCTTTTTAATCTATTACTCTCTGTCTGCAAAATGTTGTACCATCCAGTCCAAACCATCTATTTGGGTTATTTTGGATGGTAACTTCTTTCTCTCTTTTTCTGTTTGAACGAACCCACCTTCTTTTTCACACAGGAGATGATATCAGTAAACAAGGTGGCAGAAGGGGTGACATTAGCAAATCTGAAGAAGGTACATGTCCACATTGGGCCAGAGATGATCGAAAAGACTGTGACTCTTCTGGCTTTCCTTCTCAGAATTTGTTCTTTAAATGCTATGAGGACTTTTCTGCCTCCACGCTGCTCCAAAATCATCCAGAAGAAACTGCTGGATTTGAAAAAGGAGTTTCCAGAATAAAAAATATTCATTAACAGAATATGATGCATGGCTAAGTATGAAGAAGTTTGCCGACCTTGGGATACATCCCCTGAATATTTTTGATAGGCTTGGCAAATTTGGAAGGAATTTTTGGGGATACATTATTTAGGCTGGATGTTATTTTGGTCATTATCTAGTCTGGGTTCGTCTTTTTCAGGTCATTGGAATACTAAAATACTCTCACTTGTTACGATACATTGTTATTAAATAGTTTTTGTTACAAATGTGCTTTCCTGTTTTAAACACTGTCGGTTTTATATTTTCATAGTAATTGCAGTGAGATTTTGTTATCACCATTTGCTGAGGGCTTTATTGAATTATAACTTGTTTTACTAATAATTGCAATGAGATTTTGTCACCAATATCTGCCCATGTTTGCTTAGGTGTGCAGAAGGATTTCATTGAATTATAAAATATTAGTGCTTTTATTGATGTGAAATCTTAAGAGGTGTAATGATTCCTTTGTTGGAAATTCAAATCAGAATTTATTGTGCAACTAATATTTGACTTTCCCAGATTTAGCTCCTTGACATATTAGATTTGCATTTAATTATGACTGTTGCACATTAATTTTTGGTTGATTATTCTCCCTGATTATCTCTTGTCAGAGATTTTGTGTTGACTTGCAAGGCAAGTTTGTTGTGTAGGAGTTTATTATTAATGCATTATGTTTTATTGGGAGAAGTATGGGAGGGGAGCCAGTCATGGTGCACCCAAACTTTGGCGGCGTATACCGGACATAAAAAAAAACACTGGAATCACAAAAATCCATCAAAAGAAGCGCACGAGAATTCTCTACAGCCCCATCTCCTTTGCCAACTCAACAGACACGTAGATCACCGTACACATGGAGCTGGAGTGTGAGTGTCAAAAAAAACTGAGTTTCACGGTGCGGACGAACTCTATGGACTACTAACCCCCCACCGTTTACTATATTCATTGCCACTTATCACTAAAGAATCACTTTTTCCGATGACTAGGCGAAATCCACGCATAGGGATAGGTTGTAATTAACAACCACTAAAACGCCGTGTTAGGGAAGCCAATGCAGTCGTAATGTTTAGGCATATGCTGATTTATTAGATTGCTATTCATTGCGGTCCACCTACTCCCAAACCGCCTCCATCTGGGGACTGTTTTACCGCTCAGACCATCCAAGGATACCGCGAATGCAACAAAACATGGAGCCATCGACCAGGAGGGGAATGTCTTACGGTTTTTTTGTGCCTGATCATTTTATGTGTGGGTGTTTTACACTGACAAAAGATTGCGTTGGGACTAGGTCATACTTTTGCGCTTTCTTTCTTCATCAAACCCCCCCAAGCCAATAACTGGAAGTTTCAGTTAATTTAACATTTTTGCCTTCTTGAATCTTGTCATGGATTTCGTCAGAAACGGTTTCGTTCTGTCCAATGGTTCAGTTCTTAGTCATGTCCTTCTTTTATGGTAACCCGCCCTTAGTTGTTTATTTCAAGTTTGGAAAAATGTTTCATATTGAAGCTAGTCATGGGTTTAAAAACTGAGTTGTATACTTTGGTGGTTTTACATATTAAAAACTGACAAGTATTTCTGTACACGTCTTGCAGTGGTGGGGAGGAGCTTGTTGGATTGACTGAGAATGATCCACGCAGAGTGCAGAGCATTCCTTCAATTGTGTTTATCAACACATCAAATGAGCTTGAAATTGTTTGATTCTCTTCGAATATTTACAGTCCATTCGGTTCTAATAGGTGAGGTTTTTACCCTCACTGAGGTAGTGATAGAAACAATTACATATTTTTCTTTTGTACTAGTAGATTGTGTTATATGTCTTCCTAGTTATGTGATTCCTTTTTGCAAAGACTGTAAACTCCTATTGTTTCTACAAAATTACATATACTGAACATTAAAAAAAGCCGGGTGATCCAACAAAGTGTCAAAGAAGTGCGTGAGAGTTGAATCATTTTACTTTTTGAATTTATATAAAATTTGTCAAAATATGCGCCTGAGTAATTGTATCATTGAGCATTCATTGTGCGCAAGTGAGCGTGCTCAAATGTGATTTTTACTCCACTTCCATTCTTGTATCTAGTACACGACGTTCCATTCTATTGTACTAGGTACAAGGTTAAGGACGTACTGATCGTATATATACGTACATTAGCCAGGCCACATAAGTAATTTATATATATTTTCTCTTATTGCCCAGAGAATAAGTTTGTAGATTTGTATCCTCGTCTTATCCTCTTCATGCCGATAACCTGTTTTAAGAAATTAATATTTTTCTCTTCTACTTCTTGATCACTCTAATGGAACTTGTGAATTTGTAGCGTAAAATTTGGTTTGATCCTTCTTTTCCCTCTTTGACACACTTGTAACTACATAGGTCTTGAACCTCAAAGCAAATGCACTACCCATTGTGTTGATATCATTATGCGTGTTGAATGAATGTAATAACAGTTCAGTGGGTTCTCTAAAAACCGGCACCCGACAAGTAATGATGCCATGACCATTAGTAAGTTCCTATAAGAACATGACACCACCTACGGATCACTGATACTGTAATTGAATATGTAGCTGCCTTTGTATCTGAGACTGTGAAACTACCCTGGTACAAGATGACTCCCACATGGTTCCCTGTTAATGAAATTTTCCTGTTACCCAAGTCCATAGGCGATATGAGTCCTTTTTGTCGGACATTGGATTCGATGGCCACTTTCGTATGTCACACGGAGTGAATCCTGATCAATTGTTATGCAACACTGTAGACTAAAGTCATTATCTTAGAAAAACATGACATAGGGATATAAATAACCCCCCACCGTAGCTATAGGGCATCTTTATTTAACTACTACTTCTCATTCATTAATTTTAAGTAATTGCTTCGACACTTATAAACTCAAGCTATCCGAGTCTGCTATACTACTCCATTTGTGGGAGGGAGGGGTGGATTGTGCCCAAGAAATAAGGGTAGAAGGGGTGCTGGACGGTAATGAGAGGGAGCAAGCCCGGTGCACCCAAACTTTGGACACGAAACGGAACATTTAAAAAACAAGGGTAATCCACAAAAAACTGTCAAAAGAAGCACGTGAGAATTCGCACATCCCCATCCTCCTTCGCTATTTTCGACAACTCAAATGCACGCAGAGGGGGTAGGGGTAATAATACAACATCCTCTATGCCGTGTTGCAGGGAAGCAAAGAAGTTCTTTATTTTTGGCATGCAGATTTATTTTACTGATATTCATTGCACCGAACACTCCCAACATCCATCCAGCTTCTGGGTAATGTTACCAACCAACCGCCTGAACCTCTGCGGAATGCAATGAATTCGTGGAACAAAAACGATCAAGAGGGAATGCTTACATTTTTCGCTGGAAATTTTAACACAGAGCTTCCTAATTTTCGGCCTGTAATTTTGTGTGTGGTGTTTACACTGACCACCTCTGTGTTGGGAGCTAGTCATACGTTCTGACTGGATTGCCTGGCTATACGTTATAACAGCAGATGTCAAGAGTGGGAAGGTACTTCTGTTTTCGTTCTTCAGGCAATAATATCTACTTTAAGTGATTTTGCACTGGGGGGGGGCTTCCCTTCTAACTAGAAAGAGTCCTGTTGAATCTTTGCCGTGCTGCTTCAAATATGGGTGGCGTTCTATGCATTGTTCTGTGTTCTTAGTCATTTACTTCTTTTTGGTACGAAACTTAGTCGTTTTCATGTGAAGTTTGGAAAATTGTTCATAAATTTTTTTGGGGGAAAAAAAAAAGCCCTAATCAATGGGTGTAGGCTCCGTGAGCAATAAATGAAATGGAGTTTGAATTGCTTTCAACTACACTAGTTGAGAAATCGATTTAATAATCAGATAGGAGTTATAAATGAATATATTTCAATCATAGTTGATGAAGCCGTTCTGATGTTATAAGAACGTCCAAGAGGCTGATTTGTCAACAGCCATGGTACCCCCTATTTAAATGTTGTAGTAACTGATTTGTATAATTTGGTGATTTTACATATTAAAATCTGATTTGTATAATTTTGTACATGTCCTTAGCACTATGTTGTTATGGCTTGTTGGAGTGACTAATGGAAGTGCAGAATGCTGTTGTTATCACAACACATTTTTTTTAGTTTGGGGGGGGCAATTGTTTAGTCCCTTTGAATATCTACAGTCCATATTACATTTGTCTAATAGGTGAGGTTTTTAAACCCTCATTGCGGCAGTTGAAGTACTATTGCGTAGTTCTCTTTTCTACTTGATAAGATTGTGTTATTGGCTTCTGGCTGTTCTTTAATGACATTTACTATTTTATGTTACTTAGTGTAATTTTCCAGAAAACACATGGAGTTTAAATCTTTGAAAAATGGGTATCACTAACGTGGAAGACATATATATTCATTGGTAAACATTCCTGTCCATTACAAAACATGGCCATACATATCCTTGGGCCATATCACTAACTACTACTATAGTTGTAATTTTTAAATCGAAAGGCCAATTTCCCCACATAAAAAATGCAGGCCCCTCAAAATTAAATATTTTACTTTCAAAATAGTCATTTCCGAATCCGAGAAGGGCGGTGTTGAAGATCTAACCAGTTGAGGTTGAAGCTGGGGTGGTTTTACTTTATGCAATTGTCTCCCATGTTTGACATCCATCACAGGCGTATTTGGGAATGTATCAGAACTTGGAGAAGAATGCACTCCGACTACAGTATTATGTGTTGAAACTGATCAAAGGGAATTTTTTCCCATTATTTTCTTACATTGGGTGTTGATCCTGAAAAGATTAATTGGACTGCTTCAATCCCCTTTTTCCTTTCTAACTCTCTTCTTGCCCTTCTCAAACTGATTTGTTTTTCTTTTCTTTGCTTTAATTCTCACTATTATTTTTTTTCTGTTCTTCCTTTCTCCACCAAAGCTCCATGTACTAATCTGCGGTAATTAGTAAGATCCCTACTCAATCTCATACCAGAACACTATTTGATGACCTTGTATGATCCTCTAACTTCCCTTTTCCACATGGAGTTTCAAGAATCTACCATAGTTTTCTGTCCTTGGTTTGGCCTCACAAAGTTTGGTTGGAATCTGCCCCTATTACCCCTGCTCTCTAACTGTGAATCTGCATCATTTTCTTCAGTTGACTGCCAACATAGTAGTGTCACCAAATCCAAGTCATAAAGTAGTGTTGATGAGAGGGTAAGAGAGGCTGACTCTTCATTATTGAAGTTCAAGTTGGACACCAAGATTGAGCTGCTCTTTCATCCATTCGGAGGGCTACTTCTGTATGCAAAGAGAGTGATTCATCGATTTTTGATTAATGCTGTTGGTTTCCAATTGTTTAGCAACCCACTTTCATTTATATTTATCTCCATCTACTGAGGTTATGATTCTTTCTCCAATTGTTGTTTAGGCACCCTCTGAGCATCTTCACTTTGCTCTAAACAACCCTAGATAATTGAGCATATTTTCTTCTGCTGCACAGATCATCTTGAAACGAGGTGTCACTGTGTCTGCTTGGTCCCATGTCTTCATCCAAGGCATTGGATTAAGAGGCCTATCCCTGTTTCTTTTGAAGCCGATTTAATGTTGCTAGGTGTAAGCGCCATCTGATCTTTGCTTCGCCTAACTCCTGCTAATTCACCCTTTCATTTCACCTCTATCCCATGGTTTTGCAACTAGCCCTTTGCGTCTCTCCCTCCTCTTGAAGTTATGTTTGAATGGAGCAAAAAGACCACTCACACTCCAATGGTTGTAATTTATGAGAGGTGTGTGCAAGCAATGTTACAATCAATCCCCAAAATCCTTGGCTTCCTTGAATATGTCCCCAAGCAAACATGTGAACCATGGCCATCAAAAATTATAAATGCTATGGGTAGGATGACACTCCACCAGTAATAGATGAATGCCAAAGTGATGTAACTAGTTCATGAATAAATATTTTGTCATCCATGCCTGTGATTTGTGGTGTCATCAAGCTGCTCCAGGCTCCAACCTGCAATATAATTTTTCTAAATGGCTCTTCCCCTTAAAGAATAGAATCCTGGAATCTTTGTCCAGTAGCATTTCACACAACACAATATGGGTAATCCCTTCTCTGCTTTTTGGGATGATATATGGCACACTCCTCTACCACCCCTTTTAGCACGCACTCTCATAAACCAGCAGTTCCCCTCCCTACCTTGTAATCCAGTTCATCATCATCATCATCATCACAAGTCCATATTCGTGGTGGTCCATATGGGTTGGGCCTCATAAGCTTTAGCAATAATGTAAGAAATGACAATGATGGCCTCAACACATCCACTGCTTGATCCTATCAAGGCCTTCAACTTCCTTTCATGTTAGATCTGGGTGTCTTTTTTTAAAACCTGCCCTACCCATGACTTTACCCCGGAAAACCATCCGTGAATGGGTTTGACCTGTTTTCGCAATTTGTGGTCCACACATGTCTTAAGTGTATATTTTCTAACCATGTCCCCTGTCCAGCCATTTCATGACGTGCCACTCACTATCTCTCCATCTCTTCATCTGTTTGAATTGTTTGGTGGAACCTTTCTTTTAGTGGTGGGTAATGCCCATTAATCCAGAAGAAGGGGTGGGTCGCTGTATACCCCTTTTTTGTAGCCCCCAACACGGGTAGAGTAAATCCATATTCTTCAACAATATTTCCATGGCATTATTCATAGCAGACTGTTCCAATCAGGATCTTGGCTTTGACACATTTTGTGTTGAAAGGGCGCACTCTTTTGCTTGGACTTTACTTTCTTCATGGTGTTCATTTGCCTCTTTAGTGGGGTATTGATAGCCTCTTCTTCTTCTCACTTGGCGAAAATCTTGCTCCCGCTAATTTTGGCACATGTAGGTCCTTACTCTTTTGGGGGAACTTCCCTTCCTCCTCATGATGTCAATAAAAACCTGCTAAGAAGTTAAATTTTACCAACGATGTCTTACACAATGGAGATTTTTAGAATATGAATCAACAAACGTTAAAAGGAGGTGCCAGCCATTTGATGTAGTGCCTATGTTCTGTAGCCAATTGATCTTCAAAATAAGGTGAAATGGGGCTAGACAGAGGAAGGCAATGTTATTGAAACAAATACAAATTTGAATTTGAACCAAATAACATATACATGAAAAATGCAGCAATGCAATATAGTTGTATGCTTCCTTTTAATGTCTATGCATATTCACAAGCCATTTTTGAGCTAAATTAATGAAGCTGTAAGAATGTATGTGTACATTGAATTTATATTTAACAAGTATTCCAGGATAAATTTAAGAAATATGTAATATCTATATACTAATATTATATCTATTATATATAATTATATATTATATACTTTCCAGAAATTACATGTTAGATGCATATTTTATGGCTTCCTTTTCATGTAGGTTGTATATTTAATGCTTCATTTTCATGTCTGTATATTTTAAATAATGGCGGGCCCCCTCTAATGTAGATGAATATTCACAATTACTTCTGAGCTAAATTAATGAACCTGGAGATGTATGTGTACATGTAGATTGTAATATTTACAAGTAATTTCCAGTATAATTTGAAGAAATATGTATTAATATACTTACAAACAATTACATGTTAGATGCCCCAAAAAAACACAACTATTTGTTTTGTTTTTTTATGCTGGGCCCTTTTCATGTAGTTGTATATTTTAATGTGCATTTTCACGTACTGTATATTATGCTGCCTTTCTTGGCGTTGTATATTCTGTAGATGTATAGTTAGATTCAGTGGTTTAATTCTTAGATGTATCTTTACAGTAATGTATATTTCTTTATATCTATTTGAAGATAGAGCCTTTTCCATAATTCATCCTGAATTTCGTGTAAATATACGTCTACAGAACACACAGCTACTTGTAAATATGAATACAGGTTTCATAATATTTAGTCCTGGAATACTTGTTAATACCATCTACACTACATGACATTAGTGGTTTTTATTAACTTACTACCATATACCTATGTGTGGATTTCGCAGTCCTCGAAACAGTGATTTTTTTAGTGATGTGGGCAGTAATACAGTAAACGGTGGGGGGGTTCTACTACAGCTAAATTGTTCCCGCACCATGAAAAACCAGAAATTGAGCACCTCACACTCCAGCTCATGTGTAATTGTGATCCTGCGTGTAATGTGTTGGCAAAGGGAGGGGGCTTTAAGAGAATTCTCGCGCGCCTTTCTTTTGACGGATTTTTGTGATTCAATGTTTTTGGAATGTCCCTATAATCTGCCAAGTTTGGTGCACTGTACTGCTCCCCTCCCATAGAGCCTTTCCCCGTAATTTAGTCCTGGAAATTTCTTGTAAATGTAACGTCTACACGAACATACAGCTTCTTGTAAATATGAAATACAAATTTCATTACTTTAGTCTGGAATTACTTGTTTAATATACTCTACATGAAAAGGCAACATAAAGTATGCACCAGCAAGGGAACATACATCTACTTGTAATATGAATACAGTATTTCAATTAATTTAAGTTTTGGAATTACTGTTAATCATTCATTCTACATGAACAGGCAGCACAGTATGCACCCGCAAGGGGAACATAACATCTACTTCTACATGTGAAATACAGTTTTCATTAATTTATCTGTAAATTACTTGTTAATATAATCTTACATGAAAAGGGCATCATAGAGTATGAAAACCAAACCAACAGCAAAGTAAGCACTAAGCAAGTATGCACGTTGGGTAAGATGTCAGATTTGTTTGCAAGTAGTCGGGCTATAGAGAATTTCTCAAGCGCTTCTTTTGACAAGATTTTTGGGATTACCGAGGGTTTTTTTTACAGGCTCCCCTTCATATGTAGATGTTGACCAAATAAAAAATAAAATTAAATGATGTCATCAATATAAGAACAGAGTTAAGAACTTACTGTAGGTGCACTCTGAATGTTGAATAACAGTTGATTACGGGTAAGCTTGGAACTGTAATTGTCCTTCACTAGCAAAATAACTTTAACTGAATAAAATTTCAGAGCATTTGAGGACTGGATTTATAGGAGATATGAACAAGTGTGGTAGTTTGAGTGATCCTTTTGCTTTTTTTTGAAAATGGTGGTAAAATTTGGTTATCCTTGTGCTTTGTTTTTATTGGTTGAAACTGATAGGGTGGCTCAAGATTTATGATATTTCCTTTCAATACTCCATATTTGAAGTTCAATTTGATTTGATTTCTCATTTCAATTCAATGTTTTTTTCTTGAGCCTCACATTTGTTGAAATATGCAAGTAACATAATTTATGGGAGTAGCTGGTATGGAAAATGGTGAGAAAGGTTAATGCTTAAAAGACAACTTGTATTTGAAAATGTGCACTTTTGGACTTCTGCTTGTGAGAACCTCGCCCAAAGTGTGTGAATGACAAGACCTTTTACATAGTAAAATGGGAACTTAAATTAATGTGAAAATTGACATCAAATTGATATGATGATGTGGTATCAATTTTGTATAGGGATGAAATACAATTATATATCCTTGTATTGAATACATGGTTACTTTTAAAATTTGGCAAACATGGGAAGTATAATAGATGTTATTTTATGTTTAAAATTGATATTGACTATTCTATTGTTGATAGATTCATGGTTGTACATGAAAGTGACAGACACCATCAGTTTTGAATGAGTGGTTTGGTACATTATAGGATAGTATTCATTCCATTATTAATATTTTACACTGTGTAAAAGCTAGAGGGCAAATATGTCAACTACCCTCACCACTACTGGGTAATGCACCATGATTGGCTCCTCTCCCCTAGAAAGAAGAGAAAAGAAGAGAAAAAAAAAGGAAGAAGGAAGAAGAATACAGAAGAACGAGAAAATCATATTTGGGAGAAGAAGAAAAATGTGCAGTGTCAACTCAAGTCTGGACTGGTTTTGTTGAAAGAATTCCTTCATTTTTAATGTTGTTAAGTGCAGCTGTAGCTGTTGTTCATTATTGACAAATATATTTGTATTTCTCAAGCAATTTGTTGCCCAGATCTGTGTTATTTGCAACCAAGAGTGTTTTATCTATTTTGCTGTTTTAAATTTCTGTAGCTTCCCTTTCCTTTTCCCTGTTTTGCATCATTTAAATCCGCTGCATTTTATTTTCTATTGTTGTCCAAGGATTCTGTAGATTCCATAGACTCTGTAATTTTTGTAGGTCCTCATTTCATTTCCCTTCATCTAGTATCAGAGCTTGGCTAAACCCTTCTTCTATTTCATTTCTGGGTTTTTAGTTTTTCATTTGGTAGCCATTAATGGCTTCTACGTCTAGCGCATTTGGTCAGTGTGCAAACTATAATTTTCATAGGAAAGAACTTATTGGTATTTGACCATGAAAGCTTTGTTTCGGTCTCAAGACATTTGGGAAATGGTTGAAAACGGTTACCAGGAACCAGTAGACCAGGCAGCATATAATGCTCTTACACAAGCTCAAAAGGACGTCTTGAAGGAACAATAGAAGAAGGATGGGAAAGTATTATTTTATATCCATCAAGAAATGCATGAGAGCATACTCCCAAGAGTTGCAGCAGCAAAGCAAGCCAAGGAAGCATGGGACACACTCCAGATTGCATATCAAGGCATGGACAAGGTTAAAACTGCTAAACTACAGCTCCTTAGAAGAGAATTTGAAAATTTATCGATGAGAAACTCAGATTTAGTAGAATCTTTCTTTAATCATGTTGTTGGTTTGATAAATCAAATGAAGTCCCATGGAGAGGTCATAGAGGATAGGAAGGTTGTTGAAAAGGTACTTAGAAGTCTCCCTTCTAAATTGACGTTGTAGTTTGGGCTCTAGAGGAAACTAAAAGATTTGAACCAGTTTAGTGTTGATGAACTACATGCCTCTCTTATCAATCATGAATATAGACTGAACAGATCAATAGTTCAGTAGAAAATGCATTTTCATCTCAGATTTCTATGAATCGTGGAAGAGGAAGAGGGAGTTTCAGTCCTAGAGGAAGAGGGAGAAGTTCTCCTAGAAGTGGACGTAGCAGCAGTTATGCAAAGGCTGGTGGTAGAGGTTCAAAATCAAAATTTCAGTCACCCAAGTGCCAAAGATTTGAACAAATCACACATTCAATGTCACTATTGTAAGAAGTTTGGGCATTATGCTCATGAACGCAAGAAAAAATAGTATGACCAACAGAAGCAAGGTCAAAATCAGTCAAGTAGCACTCCCTCAAGCAGCATGTTCATTGCATGCACGAAGATTGCTGAAGCAATCCCTACAAACTCTCCAGTTGAGTGCAATGTTGTTCAAGAAAGCCCATGTGACATATGGTATTTAGATTCGGGTTGCAGTAATCACATGACAGGTAATAGAGATTTGTTTTCTAGTTTAGAAGAATCAGTTCAAACTAATGTTATGCTTGGTAACAACAACAAAGTCACTGTTTTTTGTAAAGGTACGGTTAATATTCTAACCAAAAAGGGGGAGCCGAAATTTATGCCTGATGTATGTTGCTGGTCTAAAACACAACTTGATGAGCATTGGATAGCTGATACAAAAGGGATATAGAGTGTACATGTAAAATAATGAATGTGTTATTTTGGACAAGCTTCCAAGCAATATGCTTATTGCCAAGGTACAAATGACTATAAACCGCATGTTTCCATTAAAAATAAGGCCAGCCATGAAAGGAAAAATAGCTCAAGCTATTCATGAGACACATACTGTAAATTCTGAAGCAACTTTTAAGGTAGAAGATACAAAATCAATAGTAGCAACAGACAGCGACGGAAATGTCCAAGACAGCTACGGAAATGTTCAAAACAGTTACAAAAAGGTTCAAAATTTCTACGGAAATTTCCAAGACAGCTACGGAAATGTCCAAGACATCTACGGAAATGGCCAGAACAGCTCCAAAGAGGAAAATGATGTAACTTTTGTAGAAACTCCAACCGTGTTTCAATCAGTAGTAAAGGATGATTCTTGGCTATGGTATTTCAGATTTGGGCATTTATATTTTGGAGCGTTGAAATTACTACATATGAAGAATATGGTAAAAGGTTTTCCATTAATTGAGAAACCAGAAAGAGTTTGTGAAGGATGTATTATGGGAAAACAACATAGAGAGTCATTTCTGATTGGCAAGGCAATTAAAGCTACAGCTCCACTTGAGATTGTGCATTCAGATATTTGTGGGCAAATGCAAACATCGTCTACAGGAGGATGCACTTATTTTCTTACTTTTATTGATGATTTTACAAGAAAAATGTGGGTTTATTTCTTAAAACACAAATTTGATACATTTGCTTATTTCTAACAGTTCAAGGCACTTGTGGAGAAGCAAAGAGGCCACTACATCGAGGTTCTAAGGACGGATAGAGGCGGTGAATTTATATCTAATAAATTTATAAATTTTTACAGATCTCATGGCATACGCAAGCAATTTACAGCCCACTATACACCTCAGCAAAATGGTGTGGCGGAGAGGAAGAACCAAACCATTATGGAGATGACTCATAGCATGATGGCAGCCAAACATTTACCAAATGAATATTGGGTTGAGGTAGTGGCAACTGTTGTTTACATCATGAATAGGTGCCCAACAAAGAGCGTAAGAAACAAAATCCCTCAAGAGGCTTGGACAAGAAGGAAACATAGTGTTTCACATATGAAGGTATTTGGATGCATAGCATATGCACATGTTCTAGATGAGTTGAGAAGGAAGTTAGATAATAAAGGACAAAAATGTATATTTGTTGGTTACTCAGAGGAAATAAAAGCATATAAGTTGTTTGATCCTATCAATAGGAAAGTTATAATCAGCCATGATGTTCAGAATTGCAACTGCTGTCCCAAATGATAATATGGCAGATGAAGTGTTTCCAACACCAAATATAACTCAAACAACAGCTCCTTCCAATCTCAGGATGGTACCACAAGTTACAGCTCAAGCTACACCTTCATTCACACCAAGGAGATCTTCAAGGCTGTTGTCCACACCAACAGGACAACAAACTTCACAAGCATCTACACCGGCATCTACATCAATCGGCATCCTTGGAGCAACACCATCTAGCACTCCAAGTAGTTCTTCATCTCCGGATCCAACTCTAACAAGCATGATGCCATGAAAAACGAGTTTGAGTGAGTTGTATAATGTTGACACAACTAATTCATTTTCAACTTTTGCTTTATTTTCTCATATTGATGATCCATTAACATTTGAAGAGGTTGTGAGTAGTGATATATGGGCAGAAGCCATGGATGAGGAGATTGAATCCATTAAAAAGAACCAAACATGGGATTTGGTTGATTTTCCGGAAGGCAAAGATGTAATTAGTGTCAAATGGATTTATAAGACTAAACAAGATGGTGATGGGAAAGTGCAAAAGCATAAAGCAAGGCTAGTTGCAAGGGGCTTTACACACTTCACTGAGACATTTGCTCTGGTTGCTCGGTTGGATACAGTTAGGACTATTTTAGCTATTACTGCCCACAACAAATGGCCTGTATATCAAATGGATGTAAAGTCTGCATTTCTAAATGGCTATTTAGAGGAGGAAGTGTATGTGGAACAACCACAAGGCTATGAGATACCAAGTCATGAAGACAAGGTGTATCAGTTGAAGAAGGCACTCTATGGATTGAAGCAATCTCCAAGAGCTTGGTATAGCCGCATTGACTCCTATCTCATTCAAAATGGTTTCTAAAGGAGTGGTTGTGAACCAACATTGTACATCAAGGTCAACAAGCAAGGAAACATTTTGATTGTTTGCTTGTATGTGGATGATCTAATCTTTACCGGTGATCTAAACATAGATTCTTTCAAATCAGTAATGAAGAATGAATTTGAAATGACTGATTTGGGTCTTATGAGGTATTTCTTGGGGACTGAAGTCCATCAATCCAATGATGGTATATTTATTTCTCAATCTAAATATGCAAATGAAGTTTTGAAGAGATTTAATATGGCAAGATGCAAGGTATCCCCAACATCGGTTATGACAGGGATGAAGTTAAGCAAGGAAGATGATGGAGCATGTGTGGATTCTACATTGTTCAAGAGGCTGGTTGGAAGCCTTATGTACTTAACAGCCACAAGACCGGATATCATGTATGGTGTAAGTCTGATTTCAAGGTTTATGGAGTCTCCAAAAGACTCACATTGGCAGGCCGGTAAGAGAATATTGAGGTATGTAAGTGGTACAAAGGATTTTGGTATATTGTATTCCACTTCAGATGATTTCAGTCTTATTGGGTACACTGATAGTGACTGTGGAGGCAATATAGATGATAGGAAAAGTACTTCTGGGTATACTTTTCACTTTGGTACAGGTGTTGTGTCATGGGCATCAAAGAAACAACCCATTGTGACTCTTTCTTTAGTTGAAGCTGAGTATGTGGCAGCCATTAGTGATGCTTGTCAAGCTGTTTGGATACAAAGGATGTTGAAAGATTTGATGCATGATCAAAAGAAAGCCACTACAGTATTTTGTGATAACAGTTCAGCGATAGCATTATCTAAAAATCATGTGTTTCACAAGAGAACTAAGCATATTGATACGAGGTATCATTTTATCAGAGAGCTTGTAAGCAACAAAGAAATTTGTCTTGATTTTTGCAAGTCTGAAGATCAGCTGACTAACATATTTACAAAAGAACTGGCAAAAGAGACATTTGAGTACTTACGAAGTGGCTTAGGAGTTTGTGACTTTACACGAGTTAGCAACTCCGGAAAACTGTTAGTTAGCTATGGAAATGCTACAACAGTTTTTGAACAAACTTGATTCATATTTATAATGATCTGCAGCAATTCATAATTAAGGGGGAGTGTTGGAAATTCAAATCAGAATTTATTGTGCAATGAATATTTGACTTTCCTAGATTTAGCTCCTTGACATATCAGATTTGCATTTAATTGTAACTGTTGTACATTTATTTTTGGTTGATTATTCTCCTTGATTATCTCTTGTCAGAGATTTTGTGTTGACTTGCAAGGCAAGTTTGTTGTGTAGGAGTTTATTATTAATGCATTATGTTTTATTGGGAGAAGTAGAAAGAAGAGAAAAGAAGAGAAAAAAAGAAGGAAAAAGGAAGAAGAAGACAGAAAAAGGAGCAAAAATCAGATTGGGAGAAGAAGAAAAATGCACAGTCCCAGCTCAAGTCTGGACTGATTTTGTTGAAAGAATTCCTTCATTTTCAATGTTGTTAATGTATGAATGTATGTTTTGTGTGCAGCTGTAGCTGCTGTTCATTATTGACAAATATATTTGTATTGCTCAAACAATTTGTTGCCCAGATATGTGTTATTTGCAGCAAGAGTGTTTTATCAATTTTGCTGTTATAAATTTCTGTAGCTTCCCTTTCATTTTTCTTGTTTTGCATCATTTAAATCCGCTGCATTTTATTTTCTATTGTTGTCCAAGGATTCTGTAGATTCCGTAGACTCTGCATTTCCGTAGATCCTTGTTTCATTTCCCTTCATCCTTTCCCAATTTTGGTCTCTCTTTTCCACAAAATTTGTTATATAACTTTTGAATTAGCTATTGGATTTTTAGATTATTGAAATTTGTCTTAGTGTTTCAAATTTATTGGTCGGAAACTAACAGAGACTGAATGTTTGATTGGTAACATTTAAAAATAATGGATGATATTTATAATGTTTAAGTCATAGTTTTAGTTTATATTCCAATTAGAATTATGTAAGGAGTCAGGACCATGTGTTATAGTTTGACCCAAAGCAGAGCCTTGTGTCGTATACATTTAGAGAAGTGGAACAAAATGTAGAAAGATGAAGAATTGCCTGTAAAATTAGAACTACTTTGATGCTTGTCATGTTAATGATAGAGAGCTTCTTACAGACGTCTTTTTTCTAATGGACCGCACATTGTTTTGCATGCTCCCATGTTTATATGGAGGTTTTATTACAAGATAATGGTCAAGGATTTGACAACCGATTGCCAATAGACAAATAGCAAGCTTACAAGTTTAAATAACAATATAGAACAAAAAGTTCTTAACCAATCGAAAATACTGTGCATATGCATGTCTTTAGTTCAAGATAAATGTAGTAATTTATAATAGTGTCTACTGAAAGAGAACAATGCTTAGCAAATTAGAGAGTCTGTAATTTATAATTTATATAGGACATTAAGAGTCTGAGTAATGCTTAGCAAATTAATCTGATCTTAAAACCCTACGTAAAACCTAGCAGTTTTTTTGCATAGCTTAACCTGGTATATAATTTATGTTCTTTGATCATTTAACTTCTAAGGCCACAAGTAAAATCACTAATAAGCCTCCTAGAGTCTGCCAATAATATCTTTTGGGAATAACAAAATTCATTAGGAGCGAAAGATTGTGAATGTAAAGGGTGTGCTCACTTTGGGGATCCCCGACCTTTGTAAGACTAAAGTTTCTTTAAAATTTCCAAAACACATGGTGGAAGAATATGAGATTAATTTTGATTTTTTTCCACAATTGTTTGTTATGATTGTGGAGTTGAATTGCTTCATAGATAGCCTGTTTTACACCTTTCTTGCTGGTTTACACAGTAATCGTCGTCGATCAGGTAATCGTCGCCGGTTAGGGAATTGTCACCGGTCAGGTAACCTACGCTGGTCAGGAAACCATCGTCGGTTACCTGTGCGTGAAAGTTTATATTTAACTCACGGGAATTTAATCTAACTTTTTTTTTAAAAGTTGATTTAAAGGATGTAATTGCATGACTGTTGTGCCCTAAGTTTGTATATGCCTATATAAGCTTGAAAGCTAGGGTTATAAAGTGAATTAAGAGAAGGATTGACTTAGATCCCTGATTATCCTAGATTGAGAGGATAAAGAAGAAGAGAAAGGAAAGAATAGGTTACATGAAGACAAAGCTTCCATGGAGAGGAGCTAGAGAGAAAGAAATAATAGGTACATCTCAATGATGAGAAGAAAGTAACATCTTCTAGTGTATTGCCTTTATATAGTTATTGTCTCATTGTAATGGCTTGCATAGTATACAAAACACATAGAATTTCTTCTTGTAGATCCACATGTTGGTGAGATTTTGTATTATAGATCCATGAGATAATATTGTATTGTTGATCCATGTAGATCTAGATATTGTGGAGGAGGTTGTCTTCATGTTTGCACAGGATTATGTAGTGATGGAGAAAGAAACTTACTTCTTGGTGCACCATTTGTAGTTGCACATATCGTAGACCCTTGTGAGAGGTCTTGTTTGCAGATCCACAAAAAACTTGGTAGTAGTTCAGAGATGCAATAGTTCCTGGTTATGTGAGATTTGTTGGTGGTGTTTGGAGGCATGAGTTGTAGTGCACTTATGTAGATCTGTTTAGAGATTTGGAGGAGAGGAGATGCTCTTGGAGAGATGCCTTGTACTCTTGTATTGAAGAGTTGGTTTGTACTCTTGTTATATATATATATGTATATATATATATATATATATATGAGATCTCTATCTTTGGTGGACGTAGCCCACGTTGGGTTAACCACGGTACATGTTGTGTTATGTGTGTGTACTTTGTTTTGATTTGTATTATTCTACTTTATACTTCCACTGTTGTAGATTATGGGGAATTGTTTAGATAATGTGTGCATGATTTTGTTTGTTATTGAATCATAACATTGTTTCCACAGTCCCTAATTCCCAACAACTGGTATCAGAGCATGGTTATTTCAGAGCAAGGTTTTGCTTCAATATATTGTTAGTGGTTTACTGACATGTGTATGAGAGTCAGGGTTTGTTTTGCTTGATGTGAATATCACAGGAAGAGATTCAATCTCAAGTGGAAGATGGAAAAGTAAGGTTGTTGGAAATTACAGTGAATGGACATCGGTTAAGTGGCAATCGGCATCGACAGGGTGACCGTGGACTGTTACAGAGACAACCTAGTTTTAAACAAAAAGTCACAAATATGAAGATTTAAGAAGATGTCTGGAATGCATCTTGTTTGTCTGAGGTGTCCCTAATTCTTGGAGGCACAAGCATGTTTGTCGGATTGCAGATCTGGTTATTGAGGTATGGTTTTATCTTGGTATTGCAATGCTTATATTATTTTGGTTGCACATGCATGTTTGGGATTGCAGATCTAGATATGAGAATGAGATAGAGGAGCAGTTATGCATCCTTGGTGCAGTTAGATGCATGATTTTCTTAGAGAGGAAGAATATAATAGCACAAAATGAGGACACGGGGTTTCCATCAAATGAAGCATGTTCTTCAGTTGAAGATGTGGTTGAGTATCTTGGTGCTGGTAAGGTCATGTATTTTATCTTGGTGCAGTTTTATTTCATGTATTATTGCTATTAAGTTTTTGTGCAAGGTTATGTGCTTCCTGAAATAACTGGCTCAACACAACTATCAGATTTGGTTGGAGTAGGCACCTGGTTTGGTGACATATGTCAATTTGTGGCGCTGTGTTAGTTATAGCAGCACCGACATCGGTCAGGAAACTGACATCAGTCACAGAGGGTAATTAGTACCAGTCAGTGAACCGTGGTTGGTCTCTGTGACAACAAGTTTGCACAGGGTTTCTTATAGTAGAAAAGGGCATGAATAGTTCAATGTCCTGTTTTGGAGAATCACGGTTTCTTGCACAATGTGTACAAGCAGAAACAATGATGATCACTTCAATGTTTGGATCAGAAAGAGGATGAAGTTGGCTTGGTTAGTCTAGTGAGACTTTGGGTTAGGTATCTCTATATGGTTCATATTTTAGTTCTTTCATTTGGAGCAACTGATATTATGTTTGGATAGTGTGCACATATTTACACCATGTTTTTGGTGTTATTTGACTTTTATTTCCCGGTTGTGTGGAATCTTGAGGACAAGGATATCTATGCTAAGGATGAGATCCTCAATGAAAAGTCATGGTTAGACATAGTTGTAGGTAATGAAAGATGTTGAGTACACATGATGAAAAAAAGTTGATTCACCTACTTCACAAGAAGTCCAAACTTCTGTGATGTAGGAGTATTCTTTGATAAGAAGGGAATCATTTTATATTTTCTTTCATCTGGTTTTATTTCTCATTGACGTATTATATTTTGAGCTTCATGTTAGAGGCAGTGCAGGTAATTTTGTGTTCATTCGGATCAAGCCATGGTTGTTGGCATTGCAGGATTGGATATATGATGCACATGCAGAGTGAGTGAAGATTGCTACTATTCAGAGTGGCAGAGGCACTAGTTGGTTTTGGAGGGTAGTCATGGATTTTTAGGTATATTGAGTTTACTGCTTTGCGATGTAACTTCTTGTTTTATTTTGTGGTGCCTGGATATCTCTATGGGATTACAGTTGATGGTTAGATTCAGCTGGGTGAAGATGATAGAGAATTTTTTTAGAGTTTTAAGGGTTAAATGAGAAAATTTGCTAGTTACAGAAACCGGTGTTGGTTAGGATTAACTGTGGTCGTTCAGGCAATGACCAGGTCGGTTAGGAAACCGTGGTCAGTTTGGTCACAGGTTTGACATCAGTGTTTATTTACCATATTTAGATGGTTCCCTTGTTTTGCTTTCATCTTGGTTGATTGTGCAGAGTATGTTGATGAATTTTTTGCTGGTATTTGCACTATTTATTAGTAACATGGTTTAGTATGGTTGTTTGTTATTGACATTGATGAGCATAGGATTCATATTCGGCTTTGGAGTTATTCGGTGGTAGACTTGGAGCTTTTGGAGAGCCTGGAGATATGGATGGATGTATAAGCAAGTTTATACATGTGGATAGATTCAGTTTTGTGATACTATGATGATGAAAATGTTTGATTTGCACATGGATGCCTATGAGCATGGTTTATATGCCTTGAGCATGAGTAGGGGATGTTTGTATTTCCTCTTGATTACTATGTTACTCCTTGATAGGTATGTTATCTACAGATGAATGTCTTGGACATGCTAGTTGTTTGTGCAGGGCTGGATTTGCATATTGCAGTGTTTGGATTTCTTTGAGTTATGCAGGTGTTTGTAGATTGATCACCCATTGTTGCATTTAGAACTCATTCAGGGTTGTTTTTTACCTAGGATCTTGTTTTTCTTTTGCATATTCTAGTTTGACTTGTCTTTGTACAGTCGGGTGGTTACATGGACACATGGGTAGATGGATGGAGAACATGGTTGGTTTTATAGGTATGGCTATGGTTGTAGTTGAAGCTCATTATTTCAGTTTGAGTGGGAGCTCTTATATGTATGTTAGTCATGATGGCTTGGTAATTGACACGATCTTCCTCGAGGTCTACACTCTTCCTTTTGGAGATTTTAAAGGAATTTATCTTTAGCGCAAAAATGATAGGGGCTTCCTAGAGTAGGCATACCCTCTAGATTCACAATATTTTGATCCTAAGAAACATAGAATATAGTGGGCATCAATGGAATATAGTGGGCATCAAACATTACTTTGACTCTTAATGTCCTATAATACAGTGGGTAAGAAGCTCTATTTCAATAGACACTATTGTAAATTACTACATTTATCTTGAACAAAAGACATGTGTATGCACAATATTTAAACTTATGGTTTCTTATGCCATGTGAAGGTATTCCAATAGCTTACTACTTGTCTCTTGGAAATCTATAGATCCGTTAGCAAAAAGAGCTCTCTATAGCTTACAAAGGAAAACACAAAGCATAATTCCTATAAAAAATAAATTTTATTGTTTAACTAAGAAGTTCTTTCTCATCAACGCGACAAGCAACAAAGTAATTCCAATGTTCCTTACAGGCAATTCCTCATCATTCTGTAGTTTTTTCCACTTCTCTACATGGTCCTTTATATACTTCTAATCTAGAATATACACTACCAAGTAAATGAGTACAAAACAAGGCTCTAATTCAAACCCAATGAAAAATATTTTGAATATAGGAATATACGTTGTACCAACCTACCAAACTAAAACTAAAACATGGTAAATAACATCCATTATTTTTAAGTGTTACTGATCAAACAATCAGTCTATGCTGGTTTCCGACCAATAAATTTGAAAATCTAAGACAAATTTCGTTGATCTAAAAATCTAATAGCTAATTCAGAAGTTATATAACAAATTTTACGGAAAAGAGAGACCAAAATTAGGAAAGGAATCATTACACATCTTACGGTTTCACATCAATAAAAAAACACTAATATTTTATAATTTAATAAAATGCTTATGCACACCTAAGCAAACATGGGAATATATTGGTGCCAAAATATCATTGCAATTATTAGTAAAACAATTTGTAATTCAATAAAGCCCTCAGCAAATGTTGATAACAAAATATCAATGTAATTACTATGAAAATAAAAAACCAACCATGTTTAAAATAGGAAACCAAATTTGTAAAAAACCAAGATGTACAATTTAGAGAAGGAATAATTTCAATTCCATTCAATTTCAATTTAGAGAAGGATTTCCAACAGATTGGACTACTAGTGTCATTATACCTCTATATAAAAGCAGGGACATCAACAATCCATCCAATTATCAGACCATCATGGTGAACCCCCTTCTTGGAAAACTATTTGGTAGCATGGTAGGGTGCAAAATCAATAGCTGGGCAGAAAAAGAGGGTAAAAGAGAAAAAGGACAAGTAAGTTTTAGGCCGAAACACTCCACTATCGATCACTACATTATCCTTAAACACTTGGTGAAAAAAATATGGGATAATCAGGGAGAGGAAGCTTTCTATTGCTTTTTTGACTTCAAGAAAGCATTCAACACGGTCCTTAGAGGTAAACTTTGGAGCAAAATGGAGGAGCTTGTTATTCTAGATGAGTATAGAGCAACAACACATAGGATTTATGAGAAATTCAAGGCCAAAATAAGAACAAGTGAGGGTATGTCAAAATGCTTTTGAAGTGACATTGGAGGCAAACAAGGCTACCCTTTATCTCCTACCTTCTTTGGTCTCTACATTGATAAACTAGAGGATTGGATTAATAACACTGGTGGAGGAGGCATCCATTTAGCTAGCTATGTTGTAAAACTACTTCTATATGCAAATTATCTTATTCTAATTGCAAAAATGACCAAAATTTTGAGAGAACATCTGAAATATCTAGAGATTTTTTACCAAGAGGTGGGAATGCAAGTGAATATTAGCAAGACAAAAACCATGATATTTTATCTATGGAGAAAAAAGAGGCAATATGAGTTTCTTTTTGAATGAAATGTTTTAGAAATAGTTGAACAATACAAATATCTTGGGCTTGACTTTCATAATAAGCTTAGTTGGGAGACATGCAGGGAAAAACTAATCCAAGGGGGATGGAAGGCCTTATACTCATTGCAGAATAGGTGCAGGAATGCAAAATCATAGGATCGGAAAAAAAAATACCTTGTTTGGCCTACTAGTCACACCAGTGATTCTATATGGGTGTAAAGTTTGGGGAAGCAGTGTTTCTGACTTAACTGGAGACAGATATAGAGGTTCCAAAAGCACTCAATAACTAAAAGCCTCAAAGTTAAATCATTGGTTCCATACGAGATTCTTTTGGCTGACTCTGGTACCTTTCTCTTGGAAGTATCGACAATGATTCAAACTCTAAGTTATTTTAAAAAGATACAAGGAATGGAGAATCATCAATGGCACAAAATAGTAGGTGAATAAGAACTAAGTTTAAAAGGAAAAACATGTGGATGAAGAAAAACAACAAGTGGATGAGTAAATCATCAACATGCAAGAATGTCCAAATACCAATGAGGAAATAAAAAAGTGCATGCAAGAAAAATTCAGGACAACCATGTGGACAAGGCAGATAGGACGGAAGAAAGCATACTATATCAAACATTTAAACCCCACTTGGGAGCACGAAGAAAAGACATACTTAGGAGTGGAAATTAAATGGAAAGGAAAGATGTTAATTTCCTAACTAAGAACCAGCTCGCAACATCTTAGGTGTGAAACTGGTAGGTGGAAAATACCCAAAGAAGAATGGGAAATAAGAACCTATTTATTATGTGTCAAAGGGGTAGTAGAGACAGAATGACACTTCATTTTGGAATGTGCATCTTATAATGACATTCAAAGCAGCTACAGGGACAATTGAAGCATTGTCAAGTTAACGAACTTGTTTCAAGAGGAAAGGTTAACCAAAATATCAAGTTTTTAAATCAAGATGCATAGTAGAAGAGCTGACATCGAGAAAGGAGTTAAATTTTTACAATATGAGAAGGCGGTCTCTATGATTTGATGTTTTGTTTTTATCTGGACAAATTATTTTTGCGGCTCTTGGTCCTATAAATTGTTTAGTCTCATGGACGTTATTAAAATCCTTCATTCATTCATGTTTCTTGACATGACATCCACGCTGGAGATCAACATTCAAATCCAAATTATTTAATCACTTGTCAATTAATAACTTTTGACATGTATAAAGGAAGAGTGATCATACTACAAGACATTTTTTAAGTGATTTCTAAATTTTTTTAATTGTTCAAATTCGGTAGTGAGGGCATACCCTATTTCACATATGATTTAAGGCTCCATTTGGTTTAACTGATATGCACCTATATGCAACACTTTGATCTCATGGGATTCATTTTTTCTTTTGAACAGACATTAGAGTTTAAAAATTGGATCCAATGGTGACTGGAACTCACTTTTTGTAAGTTGTGAACACATTGACCAACATTTGCATTTTATGTACTTACCTAGAATTTGAAATACTATAAGAGTAATGCAATTGATATTAATATAATAAAACATAAACATCCAAAGAAAAATCAAGCCAATAAGCATGTCAAATATGTCAAAAATTGATCAATAATTATTGATACATGTGATTCCCAATTATTTTTCTTGGAAATTTAATCTTTATCCTTAGCTAGGGGCATTTCCCAACTCAGTTGAACGTGTCCATTATCCTAAGTTTTTATTACACAAAATCCATTGGAAAATCAATAGAAAAATTATCCGTATAGTGTGTATGTCTAGAGAAGATGCCCTCAATTTTTAAACATGGATGAACAAGGGAAGATCGTGGATCATATTTCAGTTTTCTTCATTCAAATTTATGTTCTATCTTTGTATATTCCCATTATAAGGGGGTCAACTAGGTTGTGTGCATTTTAAAATCCAACTAAAAGATTAAACATGCTTTATATGGGTTGGGCTTTCCTTTTTGTGCCTTAGTGCCAAGAGAAGGTTATAAAAGGAGACTTAGGACTTCATTTGGAGCATTCATCTTTCGCGCATTTTACTCTAATTGAATTTGTGGACTGATTGATCATTGTTCTTCCACTTTTGGGCAAAAATCCAAGTGTATGGAATCTTCCAAGAAGGACGGAAACACTTTTTGTTCCTGGTTGGGGGATGAAAACCATCCTTCCTTGTTAGGCTTGAAGACATATCACAGATTGGAGAGGAAAGAAGTCATAATCATATTTTTATATGTATTGTTGAGCGACTTCCATTAGTGCATGGTTTGGTGCAATCTAGGGAATGAAAATAAGATTTGAATTCATATTTGGCTTCCTTGTTATTTATAAGGTTGGAATCATTATTTACATGTGGAGTTTGGGGTCTCTAAACCCTTATTTCATAATTTCATCGTAGTTGTACTTCGTTGGTTTTTAATTAATTTCTAGCAGTGTTTTGGATCAGATTTCACATTGATTATTGGTTTGGTGAATTCCTAAAATACTTATATCTATTTTGAAAAATTTTATTTAAGTGTTTTGCATGAATTTTTGCATTGTTATCCTAAAAGACTTTTCATTATTCAAATCTAGGTTGTAATTTCAGTTTTCTACTTTTGAAATCAGATTTAATAATCTTGTGGTTTGTGCTAATTTCTTACTTTTCAATTTCAGCCTTGAAAGGGATATTTCAGTGTAAAAGTGCCACCAATGTACAAATCATAAGAGATACCATTTGATAAGGGATAAGGCTAGGATTATGTCCCAAGATGAATTTGACATAATGGATACCTCTTGGTCCCTCTCAATCCTTGGTAGGTAAACCCAGGAATTCTATACACTTAACCCATGCAAGCTTTGAATTCAATAAAAAATATACCTTTCAAAATATATAAAATAGCATTATCAATATAACACTCATATACATCTATACAACCTTGTTTATTTATTTTAAGAATTTTTTATACATACATACAACATACATACATACATACATACATACATGTTACAGGGCCACAACAAGCCCCCAAAAGAGAAGGCAGATAAGGTGTCATTGCAAAAGATATAATGAACAATAGTAGCACAAACCTTAGGATTTCATTTTCAAGTAATAAAGAATGAACAAGCACTTGAGCATGTTTTAGAATATCATCTTTAATTTAGGATTTTTGTTTAGGATTAAGTAACAATTTACCCAACAGGGGAGAGGACCCAATATTTTTTTAGGGTTCAATAGTTGGGAGGGTACTTGAGGGTGGGATGTCAAAAACTTGAGCAAATTTAAATGAAAATTAATACAAATGTCAACAATTATTTGGTCAATTGGTGAAGTTGTTTGGCTCACATAGAGCCCACCAGTGATCAATTCTTGTTGAATGCAAAGGATCATGATGCCCTAACACAAAGAGTCAAGTGGTTGAGGTGAGGATCATGCCCTAGGTGATTCTGATGGTGTGAATGCCCCTTACTTGTATTTGCTTAGCTAAAGGTGCTCACTGATTTAATTTGTATATTTACTCAATATTGTAATTTTTTTATATGTTTCATCTGAAACATGGCAATCTATGTAAGTCATGCCCATTTTAATGCTTTGGTATTCAATTTATAAGGTAGTACAAATTACATACTATTGTACAATTTGTACCTAATAATAGTATAAAGTAGCCAATAACGAGGTGATACATTGTATGCTAGTAAGACAAGAATAGAGGCATATGAACCATGCACCATTTTTGTCAGTCTTTTGAAGAAGAAAGGGCATGCGGTGTGCAAGTCATTGAGGCAATGTACTTTGGAGATATCTCAGAAAGAAAATGAATGGTTGATGAATACTTAATTACTTGTTAACATTACAAATTCAACAAGTGGTATTGTGCAATATTATTTTTGGTAATTTATTGTTGGCTTATCTTTATTTTGTCCATATATTAGTGATGGTGTCTACTTTTATGATTTGCATTTTGTTAACACAATGGAGGATTTGTGAATTGTGGGTTTTTTTATTATTTTATAGCAAGAGGTAGGTTACATAACAAAAGATTGGAACTTAGGGTCCTTCCACCTCCAGTAATGACAACTACATCTAAAAATCCACCTTCCATTAAGATTTGATGGTTTCCTATGCCCTACTCTAAACTACCATTATGGCCCACCTAGGAGGATGGTGACACGCATTTGAAAAGGGTCATATAGAAGCACATAATAGAACAATTGATATGAACTAAAAAATACTAACTCAAAAAATAGTAGGAGGACCTGAAACAGATTCACACCAACATTCCCACCAAAGAGTATACCTATCCACACACTGTGTAGGCCTAACAAAGGAGGAAATATGGTGTTGAAATATCTAACTTGATTCTAAGGACGAGATTTTGTAGTCTACTGAGGGACTGCAATGAATTACGCCTAATGGGGGAAACCTCAAGCCATTAACCCTAACATCCACATTATCCTCTTCCTCAGAGGCTTTGTAGTGTCTCCTTCACCACTGCCTGAAAAAGGAAGCTTCTATACCTTTGAGTTTGACGCATTTTTTCCCTTTCCCATCGTGACCTCCATCTCATTCTCACCATCCATCTTATCCTCCCCATTAAGAGACAAGATATCCTCAACAAAAAAAATCGGCATTTTCGTTGGAGTTGTGGATTTCCAGGCCCTTTAGTCAATTCTCATGCATGAAGTATATACCATGTTTTCACTTTTTTTTTGCCATTTTTTTTATTTTCCTTGCACACTTACATTATTAAAAGACATAACAATGTGATTGCAATTAACGCTAAAAGTTATAAATCCAATAAACAAAGGGATTTTCAACTTGAAAGCTATTAAGATAGATTTAATGTTCAACAAACATTGCATTAAATAGATGATGTGGCAAGGGTTAGAAAAAGTGACATGTGGTCCATGTGACTTATCAAAAGAAAAAAAAGGTTCTCCTATGTTCCCTCGAACAGATTAGCTAGCCTCAAAAATTCTCCTACCTCAATCCCCTTCATCATAACAAATCTTCCCCTATCCATGGTTCCACAAGTCTTCAACTTTAACTTCTTCAATGTCATATTTTTGACATCTTTGGTACAGTGCTTAGGTGTGATTGCTAAAAGGGGACAATTTTATGTGAGTACAATTTTCGCCTAAAGGGGTAAAATAAAAATAGGGAAAATCCAATACATTCTAGGTTCAAAAGCCAACCAAAATGTGGTCTTCTAATCAAATATGATCAAGCCCCTCTAGCAGTTGGTCAACTTAGCAGAGCTTCTTTCACCACCACCTACTAAAAGGAAGTTTGCATATATTTGAGTCCAACACACTTATTCCCTTTCATGTCATGACCTCCATCTCATCCTCAATGTCCATCTTATCTTCACCATTACAAGACAACATAGCGCCAATAAAAATAGTCAACATTGTTGTTGTAGTTGTGGATGTCTAGGGCCTTGAGTTGGTGCTCTTGTATGGAGTATATAACATGTTTTCACTTTTGTTTATCTTTTTCTTTTCTTTTCCTTCCATGTTTATGTTAGTAAATCACATAACAAAGATTGCAGTAGTCCTTAAAAGTTACAAATCTAATTAAAAGTAGGGATTTTCAAGTTGACAACTATTAAGACAAATATACAACATGGCATTCGTGTAATTGTAGAAGGTTAACAGTGAAGTAGTTCATGAGATATCTATGTAGCACGGAATAGGAAATAATTTAGACAGATTATAAATATGCAATGACAAAGATAAAAAAATTAAATGTGGGAAATGTATTATTGTTTGGCATTGCCTTTTTCATGTTAGTCATTCTTATCCAAAAGAGGAAAGCCAACGACCATACTCAACCCAAGAGAAAATAGATCGCCCATCGTTGGCTTATATATCTATCTCTTTTCAACATCAATTCAAGCTTCCAATCACCCTATATATTTTATGAGGTTGGTGCCCCAATGGATAAGATGGCATTTCAATGGTTTACAGAGAGTTAGTTATTTCCAACATAGATAGAACCATGACACTTTTTTAATATATTAACTTTGATAGGTTGGTCTATATTAACTTTGATATATTATTTTCAAAAGATGACAAATTTAGAAAGATATTTTGACATATATCTAGAAGGTGTGATCAAAATATTTTCTATATCAAAGAAAAAAATAAGGGTAAAATAAATAAATAAAATAATATTTCTAGATTATTTCTAGAGAGGAAGGAAAGAAATAAAACGATGGTGAAAATCTAATAACAAGGAAAACATTGCACACAACTTTGACTGTGTGTCCAATTTGCTTGAAAATGGCTCGAGTGTTGAGTCCTGGGACAACTGAGATAATACCCAATAAACCCATTTGTTAATGTCTTTTTTTGCAACCAATGATGATGAACCAATCTGTGTGTTGGTCCAAGTGAGCCTGATCACATGACTATTTAGAGCGCGTTAGGAATCGAACCCTAGACTTACATGCCCATGTTTAGGTTATGATAAACACCTGATTGACTTCATTTCATTGGTAACATGGAACCACTCAACAACAGAGAAAATAAGTGTCAACCCCAACATGTAAAGCCTCATTTAAGCATAAAGCATCTCTTAAGCATATATTATTTTCAAGAGGTGAAAATTTTAGAAAGATATTTTGACATATATCTAGAGGGTATGATTAAAATATTTCCTATATCAAAGAAAAAATAAGGATAAAATAAATAAATAAAATAATATTTCAAGATTATTCTAGAGAGAAAGGAAGAAATAAAACAATGGTGAAGATCTAATAACAAGGAAAACATTGTGCACAACTTTGACTGTGTCCAATTTGCTTGAAAATGGCTCGAGTGTTGAATCCTAGGATGATCGAGATAATACCCAATAAACCCATCTATTACTGTCTTTTTCTGTAACCAATGATGATGAACCGATCTGTGTGTTGGTTCAGGTGACCCTGATAACGTGACTATCCATAGTGCTTTAGGAGTCGAACTCTAGACTTCCACGTCCATGTTTAGGTTATGATAAACACTTGATTGACTTCATTTCATTGGTAACATGGAACCACTCAACACCAAAGAAAATAAGCATCAACCTCAAATTTAAAGCCTCGTTTAAGCATCTCATGTGATTTTCTTTCTTGATAACATCATGGACCACATAAGTGTTCATTCTTGTGCATGTATTGCTGATGTATATTATACAATTAAATTTATAATAAAATAGAAATAAAAACCACAATAAATATGACGACATTATGGTATCTTGATTTACGTGAAGCTAGAAATAAGGGGTAAAATATTTTTGCTGGTCAAAGCCTAGATAAATATTATATAAAAAAAATTGGATAGAAAATATGTATATCTAAACTTTAAGACATTTGAAAATCAACCTAAAAAAACAATACTTACTTCTTATTCATTGAAAGTATGGACAAATAATAACTAGTTAAAACAATGATAATGTATTTTAATACGTAAGAGAAATACCTCTATATAATATTATTATGAAAATAACAATTAAAATTGTCATGGTTTAATATTATATTGTTTAGAAAATAACATTAATATTGATTAAAGCAATAAAATCAATATATTAAATAAATAAAATAATTATATTAAATAATTTTTTTTTTAACAAAATCAAGGTTAAATTTTAGTTTTCAATAAAACATATTAAATTTAATTATTTTATTTACATATATTTCTAAAGATTTCATATACTGAAACTTATCAGAACTTATAAATCTATTAATGAAAATTTCAGAAAAAATACACAAAATTTAATTATTTACTAATTTAAACCCTTTACAATTCTAAAACTCTTCATTCAACAAAAAAAAAAAAACAATTCTTTAACTTTCTTGCTTCATTTGAATTCGCTTCATTTCATGGATCTATAAAGTGTAGAAAAGAAGGTTCGCTGTTATGGATGTTTAACAATTCAAAGTTACACGTGACCAAAGAGAAATCTAGCTCACAAAGGAGTTAGAATAATGAAGTAAAATTCCTAAAACAAATCACAACAGTAGGATAAGGTATTCTCCCAACTTAAATAAATGTACAGAGCATATAATTATGAGAGTATCAAATGGTGAAACTCTAGATTTTTAATTCTTACAGACTTTGCAGTCCCTTTGCAATATTTTCTCAATCTCTCATTTTTTCGAGCCACCAGAAGACCGGAAAGGAAGATAGAGAAAATGTATAGAAAGGGTTTGTTTATTTTCATAAATGAGAGAATAAATTTATTTAATACTGAAAAAAAAAAATCTTAAACAATTTATTATTCATATTTTCTTCTTCTCACAAAAGAATAAGGGAAAACTGGTGAAATACAAGAGACAAAAGAAACAAGAATTATATTCTCAACAATTTGCACCTATAAAATACAAGAGACAAAAGACAATAATTACATTCTCTTCAAATTACAGAGAGAAGGGGTCAAGAACTCACAACCCAATATTTTGTATAAAAAGAAAATCAGAATTAATTGTCACATTCTTCCTCAGGGTCTGCACTCAATTTTTAGTAGCGATTTTAAAGAAATTTGTCTTTAGCACAGAAAAGGCTGGGGGCTTCCCATAGAACGCATACCCTTTGCATTCACAATCTTTTATCCTAATAACGTAGAGACAATAATTGCATTCTCAACAAATTGTACCAATAGAATACAAGAGGCAAAAGAAAGAACAATTGCAAGGAAAATTAGAATTAATTGCCACATTCTTCCTCAGGGTCTGCAATCTACCTTTTGCAGATTTTAAAGGAATTTATTTTTAGCACAAAAAAGATTGGGGCTTGCCTAGAGTGGGCATACCTTCTAGATTCACAATCTTTTGAACCAAATAAACATATAGACAATAATTGCATTCTTAACATATTGCACTAATAAAATACAAGAGGCAAAAAAGAGAACAATTGCAAAGAAAATTAGTGTTAATTGTGACACTCTTCTTCAGGTATACCATTTGATAAGGGATAAGGCTAGGATTATGTCCCAAGATGAATTTGACATAATGGATACCTCTCGGTCCCTCTCAATCCTTGGTAGGTAAACCCAGGAATTCTATACACTTAACCCATGCAAGCTTTGAATTCAATAAAAAATATACCTTTCAAAATATTTAAAATAGCATTATCAATATAACACTCATATACATCTATACAACCTTGTTTATTTATTTTAAGAATTTTTAATACATACATACAACATACATACATACATACATAATACATGTTACAGGGGCCACAACAAGCCCCCATAAGAGAAGACAGATAAGGTGTCATTGCAAAAGATATAATGAACAATAGTAACACAAACCTTAGGATTTCATTTTCAAGTAATAAAGAATGAACAAGCACTTGAGCATGTTTTAGAATATCATCTTTAATTTAGGATTTTTGTTTAGGATTAAGTAACAATTCACCCAACAGGGGAGAGGACCCAATATTTTTGTAGGGTTCAATAGTTGGGAGGGTAATTGAGGGTGGGATGTCAAAAACTTGAGAAAATTTAAATGAAAATTAATACAAATGTCAACAATTATTTGGTCAATAGGTGAAGTTGTTTGGCTCACATAGAGCCCACCAGTGATCAATTCTTGTTGAATGCAAAGGATCATGATGCCCTAACACAAAGAGTCAAGTGGTTGAGGTGAGGATCATGCCCTAGGTGATTCTGATGGTGTGAATGCTCCTTACTCGTATTTGCTTAGCTAAAGGTGCTCACTGATTTAATTTGTATATTTACTCAATATTGTAATTTTTTTATATGTTTCATCTGAAACATGGCAATCTATGTAAGTCATGCCCATTTTAATGCTTTGGTATTCAATTTATAAGGTAGTACAAATTACATACTATGGTACAATTTGTACCTAATAATAGTATAAAGTAGCCAATAACGAGGTGATACATCGTATGCTAGTAAGACGAGAATAGAGGCATATGAACCATGCACCATTTTTGTCAGTCTTTTGAAGAAGAAAGGGCGTGCGGTGTGCAAGTTGTTGAGGCAATGTACTTTGGAGATATCTTAGAAAGAAAATGAATGGTTGATGAATACTTAATTACTTGTTAACATTACAAATTCAACAAGTGGTATTGTGCAATATTATTTTTGGATAATTTATTGTTGGCTTATCTTTATTTTGTGCATATATTAGTTATGGTGTCTACTTTTATGATTTGCATTTTGTTAACACAATGGAGGATTTGTGAATTGTGGGTTTTTTTATTATTTTATAGCAAGAGGTAGGTTACATAACAAAAGATTGGAACCTAGGGTCCTTCCACCTCCAGTAATGACAACTACATCTAAAAATCCACCTTCCATTAAGATTTGATGGTTTCCTATGCCCTACTCTAAACTACCATTATGGCCCACCTAGGAGGATGGTGGCACGCGTTTGAAAAGGGTCATATAGAAGCACATAATAGAACAATTGATATGAACTAAAAAATAATAACTCAAAAAATAGTAGGAGGACCTGAAATAGATTCACACCAACATTCCCACCAAAGAGTATACCTATCCACACACTATGTAGGCCTAACAAAGGAGGAAATATGGTGTTGAAATATCTAACTTGATTCTAAGGACGAGATTTTGTAGTCTACTGAGGGACTGCGATGAATTACGCCTAATGGGGGAAACCTCGAGCCATTAACCCTAACATCCACATTATCCTCTTCCTCATAGGCTTTGTAGTGTCTCCTTCACCACTGCCTATACCTTTGAGTTTGACGCATTTTTTCCCTTTCCCATCGTGACCTCCATCTCATTCTCACCATCCATCTTATCCTCCCCATAAAGAGACAAGATATCCTCAACAAAAAAAATCGGCATTTTCGTTGGAGTTGTGGATTTCCATGCCCTTTAGTCAATTCTCATGCATGAAGTATATACCATGTTTTCACTTTTTTTTTACCATTTTTTTTAATTTTCCTTGCACACTTACATTATTAAAAGACATAACAATGTGATTGCAATTAGCGCTAAAAGTTATAAATCCAATAAACAAAGGGATTTTCAAGTTGAAAGCTATTAAGATAGATTTAATGTTCACAAACATTGCATTAAATAGATGATGTGGCAAGGGTTAGAAAAAGTGACATGTGGTCCAAGTGACTTATCAAAAGAAAAAAAAGGTTCTCCTATGTTCCCTCGAACAGATTAGCCAGCCTCAAAAATTCTCCTACCTCAATCCCCTTCATCATAACAAATCTTCCCCTATCCATGGTTCCACAAGTCTTCAACTTTAACTTCTTCAATGTCATCTTTTTGACATCTTTGGTGCAGTGCTTAGGTGTGATTGCTAAAAGGGGACAATTTTATGTGAGTACAATTTTCGCCTAAAGGGGTAAAATAAAAATAGGGAAAATCCAATACATTCTAGGTTCAAAAGCCAACCAAAATGTGGTCTTCCAATCAAAATATGATCAAGCCCCTCTAGCAGTTGGTCAACTTAGCAGAGCTTCTTTCACCACCACCTACTGAAAGGAAGTTTGCATATATTTGAGTCCAACACACTTATTCCCTTTCATGTCATGACCTCCATCTCATCCTCAATGTCCATCTTATCTTCACCATTACAAGACAACATAGCGCCAATAAAAATAGTCAACATTGTTGTTGTAGTTGTGGATGTCTAGGGCCTTGAGTTGGTGCTATTGTATGGAGTATATAACATGTTTTCACTTTTGTTTTATCTTTTTCTTTTCTTTTCCTTCCATGTTTATGTTAGTAAATCACATAACAAAGATTGCAGTAGTCCTTAAAAGTTACAAATCTAATTAAAAGTAGGGATTTTCAAGTTGACAACTATTAAGACAAATATACAACATGGCATTCATGTAATTGTAGAAGGTTAACAGTGAAGTAGTTCATGAGATATCTATGTAGCACGGAATAGGAAATAATTTAGACAGATTATAAATATGCAATGACAAAGATAAAAAAATTAAATGTGGGAAATGTATTATTGTTTAGCATTGCCTTTTTCATGTTAGTCATTCTTATCCAAAAGAGGAAAGCCAACGACCATACTCGACCCAAGAGAAAATAGATCGCCCATCGTTGGCTTATATATCTATCTCTTTTCAACATCAATTCAAGCTTCCAATCACCCTATATATTTATGAGGTCGGTGCCCCAATGGATAAGATGGCATTTCAATGGTTTACAGAGAGTTAGTTATTTCCAACATAGATAGAACCATGACACTTTTTTAATATATTAACTTTGATAGGTTGGTCTATATTAACTTTGATATATTATTTTCAAAAGATGACAAATTTAGAAAGATATTTTGACATATATCTAGAAGGTATTGTTATCACCGAATCACAGCACCCCTGGATGTTGATCAGATTTCTAGTTTGATCACTCTAAGCATCCAGTGTGATTGGATAACATGAGTACTATCTTCAAGTTGTGGGACTTGCTACTTGAGATAGACCTCCAGAGAAAGCTGGTTCTTGCTCCTAACTACCTGCCACAATCTACTCTAATGCAGGAGAAACTAGCTATTCTAACCTAAAATTCCAAGGACCAGAGAGAGAGAATGCAATAAAAAGAAAGCCTACACTAAGCGGTGATACACCAGAAAAGGAGGGTAGTGAGAGTAATCTCCAAATGTGTGAAATACAGAGGCAAAGTGCACACTAGAAGAGGTGATGACAGTTCACCATAATCCAGCAAAATGCAGTCACAACAATATTCCAAGCACACACAATAATAATGATCGTCCTGAAGAACATAATAAATAGACACAATATACTTGTAGAAAGATTTAAAGGGGCAAGAGAATGCAAGGAAACACAGCAGGGGAAGATATATCCACAAAATGATATTTTATTGCTTCATGCTATGCACAGTTCAATCTATTACAAGATAAGGGCCTGGATCACCATGCAAGGAGTCCACTACAAGGGCCTGCAACACACTGGCTCACAAGGCAATTTTGACAGAGCTTTGTTACCCAAAAACTCCCCCCTTACAATGAGCCCAACACTTCATTTTATAGAAAAATGAGAAGGAAAAGAGAAGGGAAAATGGAAATCCCGAAATCTGTCCTTCAACCACCTGTAAGAGGCATTAAATTGAGTGGAATGGGCATACATTACTTGGAAAAGGCTCCCCATACTGTCCCATGTGCTGCAACAGAGAAGGAATGATGACCATGCCTCTTAATTGCACTCCCAGCTACCAAATAAAACATTGTTCTGAACCCGGCCATGTTTCCTTAAAAAACTCAATCGATTTCTGATCAAATCTGGAATCTCTGATTGTTGTGCATCGGGCTCGGAAACCACGATTCCAACGGTACCAATTTTGTGCGATTTCGTTGAGAAATGCAAAAGTTATGGCCTTCTGAGTGTGGGCAGCTGTTTTGGGCCTGGCAGGCGTTTTCTGTCATTTGACGGGAATGAGCATTGACTGACTGGAGCCGATATGTTTCTTTTATTAACATATCTACCCTCATTAAAAATAAGAAATCCAGTTTTTGTGGCCATAGAGGACATCGTGCTCGTTCCAGAAAGTCAAATTTTATCAAAATCGGAGCTCGGAGTCAAAAGTTATGGCCGTTTGAAGTTCCACGGGTCAAATGTTGACTTTTCTCCTCTGCCTTCGGCCATATCGGCTTTTCGTGTCCCGCGCGTCCCTTTGTCCCATTTGGGTTTGGTGCTGAAATTTCCCATTTCGGCCGATCCGGCCGGTTCGCGTACTTTTGGCCCGTGCGTCCCATTTGCTTTTGGACTGTCTGGGACAAATTCGCCCGGTTCAGCCGGTTCGCGCCTTTTGTCCCAACTGCCCCGGGAAAAAAGTTCTCACTTCGGCCGGTTCAGCCGGTTCGCGTACTTTTGGCCCGCACGTCCCAACTGTTTCGGGCTGCCTTGACTCATTTCGCCCGGTTCGGCCGGTTCACGTACTTTTGTCCCGCTTGTCCCAAAGGCGACCCTCTCAGCAGTTAGTCGATTTTTTTCTCTGTCGAACCGGAATTTCGCGCCCGCCGCGTACTTTTGTCCATTTGTCCCTGCTGCGTTTCGGAAAGCCTCATTTAAGCATAAAGCATCTCTTAAGCATATATTATTTTCAAGAGGTAAAAATTTTAGAAAGATATTTTGACATATATCTAGAGGGTATAACAGGTATGATCAAAATATTTTCTATATCAAAGAAAAAATAAGGGTAAAATAAATAAATAAAATAATATTTCTAGATTATTTCTAGAGAGGAAGGAAAGAAATAAAACAATGGTGAAAATCTAATAACAAGGAAAACATTGCACACAACTTTGGCTGTGTGTCCAATTCGCTTGAAAATGGCTCGAATGTTGAGTCCTGGGACAACTGAGATAATACCCAATAAACCCATTTGTTAATGTCTTTTTTTGCAACTAATGATGATGAACCAATCTATGTGTTGGTCTAAGTGAGCCTGATCACGTGACTATTTAGAGCGCTTTAGGAATCGAACCCTAGACTTACACGCCCATGTTTAGGTTATGATAAACACCTGATTGACTTCATTTCATTGGTAACATGGAACCACTCAACAACAGAGTCTAAAATAAGTGTCAACCCCGACATGTAAAGCCTCATTTAAGCATGAAAGCATCTCTTAAGCATATATTATTTTCAAGAGGTAAAAATTTTAGAAAGACATTTTGACATATATCTAGAGGGTATGATTAAAATATTTCCAATATCAAAGAAAAAATAATGATAAAATAAATAAATAAAATAATATTTCAAGATTATTCTAGAGAGGAAGGAAAGAAATAAAACAATGGTGAAGATCTAATAACAAGGAAAACATTGTGCACAACTTTGACTGTGAGCTTGAAAATGGCTCGAGTGTTGAATCTTAGGATGATCGAGATAATACCTAATAAACCCATCTATTATTGTCTTTTTCTGCAACCAATGATGATGAACCAATATGTGTGTTGGTTCAGGTGAGCCTGATAATGTGACTATCCATAGTGCTTTAGGAATCGAACTCTAGACTTACACATCCATGTTTAGGTTATGATAAACACTTGATTGACTTCATTTCATTGGTAACATGGAACCACTCAACACCAGAGAAAATAAGCATCAACCTCAAATTTAAAGCCTCGTTTAAGCATCTCATGTGATTTTCTTTCTTGATAACATCATGGACCACATAAGTGTTCATTCTTGTGCATGTATTGCTGATGTATATTATACAATTAAATTTACAATAAAATGGAAATAAAAACCACAATAAATACGACGACATTATGGTATCTTGATTTACGTGAAGCTAGAAATAAGGGGTAAAATATTTTTGCTAGTCAAAACCTAGATAAATATTATATAAAAAAAATTGGATAGAAACTATGTATATCTAAACTTCAAGACATTTGAAAATCAACCTAAAAAAACAATCAATACTTCTTATTCATTGAAAGTATGGACAAATAATAACTAGTTAAAACAATGATAATGTATTTTAATACGTAAGAGAAATACCTCTATATAATATTATTATGAAAATAACAATTAAAATTGTCATGGTTTAATATTATATCGTTTAGAAAATAACATTAATATTGATTGAAGCAATAAAATCAATATATTAAATAAATAAAATAGTTATATTAAATAAATTTTTTTTTTAACAAAATCAAGGTTAAATTTTAGTTTTCAATAAAACATATTAAATTTAATTATTTTATTTACATATATTTCTAAAGATTTCATATACTGAAACTTATCAGAACTTATAAATCTATTAATGAAAATTTCAGAAAAAATACACAAAATTTAATTATTTACTAATTTCAACCCTTTACAATTCTAAAACTCTTCATTCAACAAAAAAAAAAAAAAAAAAACAATTCTTTAACTTTCTTTCTTCATTTGAATTCGCTTCATTTCATGGATCTATAAAGTGTAGAAAAGAAGGTTCGCTGTTATGGATGTTTAACAATTCAAAGTTACACGTGACCAAAGAGAAATCTAGCTCACAAAGGAGTTAGAATAATGAAGTAAAATTCCTAAAACAAATCACAACAGTAGGATAAGGTATTCTCCCAACTTAAATAAATGTACAGAGCATATAATTATGAGAGTATCAAATGGTGAAACTTCAGATTTTTAATTCTTACAGACTTTGCAGTCCCTTTGCAATATTTTCTCCATCTCTCATTTTTTCGAGCCACCAGAAGACCGGAAAGGAAGATAGAGAAAATGTATAGAAAGGGTTTGTTTATTTTCATAAATGAGAGAATAAACCTATTTAATACTGAAAAAAAAAAATCTTAAACAATTTATTATTCATATTTTCTTCTTCTCACAAAAGAATGAGGGAAAATTGGTGAAATACAAGAGACAAAAGAAACAAGAATTATATTCTCAACAAATTGCACCTATAAAATACAAGAGACAAAAGACAATAATTACATTCTCTTCAAATTACAGAGAGAAGGGGTCAAGAACTCACAACCCAATATTTTGTATAAAAAGAAAATCAGAATTAATTGTCACATTCTTCCTCAGGGTCTGCACTCAATTTTTTAGCGATTTTAAAGAAATTTGTCTTTAGCACAGAAAAGGCTGGGGGCTTCCCATAGAACGCATACCCTTTGCATTCACAATCTTTTTATCCTAATAAACGTAGAGACAATAATTGCATTCTCAACAAATTGTACCAATAGAATACAAGAGGCAAAAGAAAGAACAATTGCAAGGAAAATTAGAATTAATTGCCACATTCTTCCTCAGGGTCTGCAATCTACCTTTTGCAGATTTTAAAGGAATTTATTTTTAGCACAAAAAAGATTGGGGCTTGCCTAGAGTGGGCATACCTTCTAGATTCACAATCTTTTGATCCAAATAAACATATAGACAATAATTGCATTCTTAACATATTGCACTAATAAAATACAAGAGGCAAAAGAGAGAACAATTGCAAAGAAAATTAGTGTTAATTGTGACACTCTTCTTCAGGGTACTCTGTCTTTTAAGGATTTTAAACGAATTTGCCTTTAGCACAGAAAAGGCCGGAGGCTGCCCAGAGTGGGCATATCTTCTACATTCACAATCTTTTGATCCTAATAAACATAAAGACAACAATTGCATTCTCAACAAATTACACCAATAAAATACAAGAGACAAAAGAAAGAATAATTACCAAAAAAAAATAAAAACATAATCATCACATTTTTTTTAGGGTCTGAACTGCATTTTGAGAATTTTAAAGAAACTTCACTCTAGCAAAGGCTCATTACACCTCTTATGATTTCACATCGATAAAAGCATTAATATAACTCTGTAAAATTTTATAATTCAATGAAATCCTTCTGCACACCTAAGTAAACATGGGCAGAGGTGGGTGGCAAAATCTCATTGCAATTATTAGTAAAACAATTTATAATTCAATAAAGCCCTCAGTACACTTCAGCAAACGTTGATGACAAATTCTCAATTCAGTTACTATGCAAATAGAAAACTGACCAACATAACCATACCATATCTAAAATAGGAAATCAAATTTGTAACCAATACAATCTAATAACAATGTATCTTAACAAATACAATTTAAAATTTAAGAGGTCGTTCATGAGATTGTATTTTAGTATTCCGATGACCTGAAAAAGACGAACCCAGACTAGATAATGACCAAAATAACATCCAGTCTTAATAATGTATCCCCAAATCTTCCTTCCAAATTTGCCAAGCCTACCACAAATTTTCAGGGGATGTATCCCAAGGTCCACAAGCCTTTCACATTCTGTTAATGAACATTTTTGATTCTGGAAACTCCTTTTTCAAATCCAGCAGTTTCTTTTGAATGATTTTGGAGCAGCGTGGAGGCAGAAAAATCCTCATAGCATTTAAAGAACAATTTCTGAGAAGAAAACCCAGAAGAGCGACGGCCTTTTCATCCATCTCTGGCCCAATGTGGACATGTACCTTCTTCAGATTTGCTAATTTCACCCCTTCTGCCACCTTGTTTACTGATATCATCTCCTGTATGAAAAAGAAGGTGGGTTCGTTCAAACAGAAAAAGAGAGAGAATTTACCATCCAAAAATGACCCAAATAGATGATTTGGACCGGATGGTACAACATTTTGCAGACAAAGAGTAATAGATTAAATAGAATCATTAAAAAAATAAAGCCACTCATTACAAAGATTGGGTAAAAGACCAAAACATATAAACCTATAACAATTTCCAAGATCCTAATAATGAAGAGGGATAAACTTGGAACACGAAGGATCAAGAACTTAACAGGACAATCATGTCCATGACTAGAAACAGAATATAGTCCTAATTCTACACTGCATAGATGCATGACCTGATTCTACAACTTTAGCTTCAATGTACAGACTGACTTACCTCGAAACATCGGCCATGGATGGTCAATTCTTGAAGGCTTGGAAAACTGTCAAGAACGGAAACACTAGGAACATCTTGATTGGCTCCATCACGATTGAGAAGGGTAACTTTTTTAACTGATTCCGCTGTTGAAATTCCTTTCAGTAACTGAAGCCCTTGGGTTGTAGCAGATTGTTCGAGCTTTATTTCTGTCAAGTGAAGGGAAACAACCTCGAATGATGTTGCAGGCCTGAAAAATCCCACATCCAAGAACCCAAGCTTGGGAGCACTTACTTTCAAATTTTCCAACTCCTCACAATTGTGAACACTCAAATTCTGAAGATTGGGGGCATTTATTTTCAAATTTCTCAGCTCACGACAAGCGCGAACACCCAAAATCTGAAGATTCGGGCACAAGTCCATAAGCTGTCGAAATATTGCATCATTCAGACCCCAAATATCATACCAGTAGCATGCTTTCAGAGATTGGAAACCTCCAAAATTAGTGGGTATTTTTGGAAGCCTGCAGGATTTCAGTTTCAAAGCCTCGAGGTCGTGACACTCAAAACAGAGTCTCCAAGCTCAAACATCAGCGAAAATTTGAACTTCTTAGCATTCTTTGGATCTCTGGCAAAGAATTCAATAGTGATTCGTTTCACACGTTTTTGAGCTGCACGCTGAACCCAACTGTGAACCCAAGAGTGGGCATTATTAAGTTTCATCAAATTATAATACGTGGAAGCCAAGGCAATTTGAAGCTGAAAACTGTGGAGAGTAGCAGACTTATTTTCCTCCAGGGCATTCTCAATTATGGCTTGTATCTCGTCTTCCTTTTGTTTTTCAAAATCTTGGCAACAGAAATGGAGTTGCGGCATTTCCTTCCACAAGAATCTCCATCTCCGAGAGAGCACGGAACAGCGTACGGCATATCTGAAAGAAATCTTTGGAAGTATTTCATGAGAAAGAAGATTATCTGGTAGGTCAGAGAGCCTGTCATTTGCCAATGCCCTTTTAATTTGCCTTGTCATTGGCCTTTCCATTCTGCTCGTCATTGAAACTACTGTAATTTTCCTTCCTTCACCCGCGATTGAAACTCAAGAATTCAATGGAAAGAACTCTCAGTTTGATATATTCTTGTTAATGTGTATTGAATATTCAATGCTCCCATTTTGAAACGTAAGTGGAACACTATATCGTTTGTATTGGGATGGGTTTGTTCATTTTCTTTGAATAAAAATAAAATAAAATTCTGAACTAAGTAGAGCACCTTAAAGTTATCAATTGATCCATATGTGAATCATGTTGAAATTGATGTTCTTAAAATAAATTATACATTAATGAATCCCTAATGTTTTATGCTTTCTTTTAGTTATCCATTGCATACATTGTGGATGCGTATTGGACTAAATTTATTAACTAGCTTCCGTGAAGGATAATTTTTTATGTCTTTTTTTAGCGGTTATTTAAGTATAGGGGAGAGGCGATAATTTTGCAGGTTCACACAATCATCTAGGTATCACTTAAGAATGTAAAAATTAATTGATTTGAAAAATAAATAAATAAATATATATATGAATGATGTTGAATGGAAGGAAATGTCACAACTTGAATTAATTTAAAACTAGCAGTCGCATGTGAACTTTGCGATGGAGACACTGAAGGCAATGCATTTAAGAATTTAAACATGAGGGGGAAAAACATCAAATGAAGAAGAGCGCTGATGGAGGTGAAGTCCAAGGATGACAAGACTACATCATCTGCAACTACACTGACACTGACAACTACATTTACAAAATCCACCTTCCATTAAGCTTCAATGGTTTCCTATGCCCTTCTCTAAACTCCCCTTTTGGCCAAGCTAGGAGGATGATGGTGTAGGTACGAAATGGGTCATATGAAATCACATAACAAAACAAAATGAAGTGGAGATACTAGCTGACATAGTAGTTGAAAGACCTCAAATAGATTCATGGAAAGTTGCAAATGAGCTTGTTGTCATTCCCACCAGAAAGTATACCTATCCACACAATGCACAAAGCCTAGTAGAGGAGGCAATACAGTCTTGAAATGTCTAAGCCGATTCCAAAGATGAGATCTTTGTAGGATATCGAGTGAACACAATGACCTATGCCTTAAGGGGGAAACCTCAAGCCATTGACCCTGACATCTAAAATTTCCCCATCTTTGAAGGCTTTATAGAGTCTCCTTCACCACCAGCTACTTACAAGAAGCTTGCATATGTTGATTCTGACACACTTTTACCCTATCCTGTCATGAACTACATCTCATTCTCATCATCCATCTTATCCTCCCTATTAAGAGACAAAATAACGTCAACAAAAATAATCAACATTGTGTTTGAGTTGTGGATGTCCAAGCCCTTTAGTCAAAGCTCTTGTGTAGAGTATATAACATGTTTTCATTTGTGTTTACCATTTTATTATTTACCTTCCATGATTATTTTATTTAAAGGCATAATAATGTGAGTGCAATAATCCCTAAAATTTGCTAATCCAATAAAAAGTAGGGCTTTTCAAGACGAAAACTATTAAGATAGATTTAATGTTCAATAAACATTGCATTAAAGACACAATATGATAATGATAAGAAAACTTGTGGCATGTGGTCCATATGTGACTTATCATAAGAAAAAAGAGGTTCTCCTATGTTCCCTCCAATAGAATCCTCAACTCAAAAATTATCCTCCCTCAATCCCCTTCTTTATAATGACTCTTCCCCTGCCAATGTTCCACCTTTAATCCTTCAACTTTTAGCTTCTTTGATGCCTCCCTATCAATGTCTTCAGTGCACCTATTGGGTGCAATTGCTAAAACGACTCAATTTTATGTGAGTGTAATTTGCACTTAAAGGGGACAAAATCAAAAATAGGGAAAATCTAATAATTTCTAGGTTCGAAACCCAATAATTAAGCCCCTCTAGTGGTTGGTCAATGTAGCAGACTCTCCTTCACCAACGTCTGCATAAAGCAATATTACATATATTTGAGTCCAACATGCTTACACCCTTTCCCGTCATGACCTCCATCTCATCTTGTCATTCTTATCCTCTCCATTAACAGACAACATATCGCCAAAAAAAAATCAATTTCATCATTTCAGTTGTAGATGTCTAGGGACTTAATTTGGTGCTCCTGTGTGGAGTATATACCATGTTTTCATTTGTGTTTACCTTTTTGTTTTTTGCCTTCATTGTTTACGTTATTCAAACACATAACAATCTGATTGTAGTAATCCTTAAAAGTTGCAAATCCAATAAAGGAATATACGATTGTATAATTCATTAGCCTTTTCCCCGTCCTTGGATTATTTCTAGAGAGGAAGGAAAAAACGAAATGATGGTGAAGATCTGGTAAATAGGAAGTTATTGCACCCAAATTTGACTGCGTGTCCAATTTGCTTGAAAATTTCCAAAAATTTCTCTAGTGTCGAATCTTGGGACACCCGAGATAATACTTAACAGACCCATCTGTCAATGTCTTTTTCTGCAACTAATGATAATGAACCACCCTTTGTGTTGGTCCAGAAAGAGCACTGTTACATGCCCAAGCAAGACTATCTGGAGTGCTTTAGGAATCAAACTTTGGACCTCCACAAATGTATGGAGATCATCTTGACTAGAATGTGAACGCACATCAACCATCAAACAATGTTGTTGATGCGAACATGTAGACATTTTTAATTTCATCCGCACATCAACAACCAAAGTATTGATAAATGTATGATTTTTGTGTATTGTCAAATCTAGCAAGGTGCAATCCAACTTAGACTACATCTTTGGGATATTAAGTTTTGAAATGCATTTAAACAACTTGTTGCCCAATAATTAAATATGATTTAAATATGTTGTACACTGGTGCATTAATTAATAAATTGATGACATATCATGATGTGATCGGTTGTTGTGAGGTAAAACTTGGACAATAGTACATAGTACTATGACAAGTATTAGAGAGTACAAAATCACCTACTGCACATTTCTAAGATAAGATGCATGATAACTATTGGTCTTAATTTAACTAGTGGATCTCTTCCCCTACAACATGTCAAACAATCAACGGTCTTATCCGACTTAATGTATCATCTTCGGATAGCGATAAATCTTCTTTCACAAATACAAAGTGCCTACGTTAACATACAAAGGTTATGATAAATACATGATTGACTTCATTTCATGGGTAACAATATAGAACCATCGAATGATAGAGAATAAGAGTCAACTCCAACTTTCAAGCCCTATTTAAGCATCCCATGGGATTTTCTTCCTTGATAGCAACACAGGCCACGTAATTGCTCATCCTTGTGTATATATTGTAGATGCATACCATTCAATTAAATTTATGGTGAAAAGATGAAATGAAAACCACAATAAAGATGATGACATTATGGTGTCTTAATTAACGTGAAGATGGGAATAAGGGGTGAAAGAATTTTTCCGATCAAAAAATAGATAAATATAATTTAAAGATTTTTTTGGATAAAAAATATGTATGTCCAAATATTAAAACATTTGAAAATCAACATAAAAAACAATACTTGCTTCATATTCGTTGAAAACATAGACTAATAATAACTAGTTAAATAAGTAAGAGAAATACCTCCACACAATATTATTATGGAAAACTACAGCTAAAATTGTCATGGTTTAATATGATATTATTTTAAAAATAACATTGATTGAAGTAATAGAATCAATACATAAATAAAATTAAATAATTCTATCAAATAAAAATTTAAACATGTCTAAAAAGTGTATAATATTTAATTAAACACATAGAAATATATTACATTTTACTATTTTATCAATATATCTTTTTAAAGAGTTCATATACTAAAACCTATTAAAATTTGGAATTTTATTATATAAATATGCAAACTTTGATACTTAAAAGAAATATTTACACATCATGATCCTATTACGTTATAAAAATGGTTCTCTTACTATCTAAAAAAGTTATGAGTATATCCTAATCTATATAAAATGGGGCGAGGGCTACCTTTCACGCCAAATGCACCTGTGTATGTGTGGCCCCCGTGGAACATAACATGCACCATGTAATAGTCATGATGTGTCGTCTTTTTTTGGTGTCGGTTCTAGTCATTTCAATGGTCCCTCGCAAGTGCTTACGTGGGAGTGATAGTAGGATGATTCAGATCGGCGATTTACACTAACACCCTATCGCATAAGCCGCAGGTCGAGGCGAGACATTAAATGAGCTTTGGAGGAGGCACCTTTACCGCCAAAACCCCGAGTTTTCGGTTTCCTTATAATTGTAACGAGACCCCTTATGTTTTAAACCAAGTTTATTAAATTGCCTTCATCGAAGCAGAAGCCAAAGCTACAAGCCAAGCTACATTGGGCAAATTTGGAGAAAAATAGAAGCTAGCCAGTGGGAAAATTTGGAGAATAACATGCTGCACTCTTAGGGTATTTAAAACTGCACTCTGACATAAATTTCACTTACATATTAACATATCCTTGAAGTGTTTAAATTCCACTGTTACATGTTTAAACTCCACTATTAAAGAATTGTTATTTGTTAATGCATCCATCCAATTTTGAGTTAAAAAATTAAATAAACACCTCACTTTTGAACAAATAAAAAACCCACGTTTAATCCCCTGCCAAAACTACGCAATTTACTCAAATAAGAACTATTCAAGAAAATTGAGTAGACAAGGTGCAAAGCTAGAGTCCAAAACCTGTATGAATTAATGAAATATTGGTTGAAAAGAAACTCCAAACTGGCATCTAACTACCCATGATGTACCATGGACATATGTCTTTGAAGGTTAGCTTTTATGGATGTATAGCAATTCAAAGTTGCACATGACCAAAAGAGAAATTTAACTCACAAAGGAGTTAGGGTAAAGAAGTAAAATTCCTTTAAAAAAAATTCACAACAGCAAAAGCAAAATGAGGTATTCACCCAACTTAAATAAATGTACAGAGCATCAAATGATGAAACTTTGGATTTTAAATTTTTGCAGACTTTGCAGTCCCCTTTACAATATTTTCTCAATCTCTCTCTTTTTGGATCCACCCTTCTCACAAAGCAGACTGGTACAAAAAAATAACATAAAACCAGGACAGAAGGAAGAGAAAATGTATAGAAGAATTTCAGTGGGAAGAGTGAAGATGATTTTTGCTTATTCATAAACCGGATAGCAAATCTATCTAATATTGAAAATCGAAAAATCTTAACAATCTACTATTCAACTTTTCTTTTTTCCTCTAACAAAAGAATGAGGGAAAACCAATGATATACAAGAGATAAAAGAAAGCCAACAATTACATTCTCAACAAATTACAGAGAGAAGAGGTGATAATCACAACCCAATATTTTGTCTAGAAAGAAATTCACAACCCAATATTTTGTCTAGAAAGAAATTCACAACACAATATTTTTTCTAGAAAGAAATTCAGAATTAATAGTCACATTTTTCTTCAGGGTCTGCATCAGTTTTTTGGGGATTTTAAAGGAATTTGTCTTTAGCACAGAAAAGGCTAGGGGCTGCCCATAGTGGGCATACCCTTTACATTCACAATCTTTTAATCCTAATAAATATAGAGACAATAATTGCATTCTCAACAAATTGTACCAATGGAATACAAGAGACAAAAGAGAGAACAATTGCAAAGAAAACCATAATTAATTGCTACGTTCTTCGTTAGGGTCTGCACTCTGCCTTTTGGAGATTTTAAAGGAATTTGCCTTTAGCACAAAAAACACTGGGGGCTGCCACATTTACAATCTTTTGATCTTAATAAACATAGAGAAAACAATTTCATTCTCAACAAATTGCACTAACAAAATACAAGAGGCAAAAGAGAGAACAATTGCAAAGAAAATAATAGTTAATTGCCACATTCTTCCTCAGAGTCTGCACTCTGCCTTTTGAGAATTTTAAAAGAATTTGCCTTTAGCACAATAAAGGCCGGAGGCTGCCCAGAGTGGGCATACCTTCTACCTTCACAATCTTTTAATCCTAATAAACATAAAGACAACAATTGCATTCTCAACAAATTGCACCAATGGAATACAAAAGGTAAAAAAGAGAACAATTGCAAAAAAAATGTCAGAATTAAAAGTCACATTCTTCCTAGAGTCTGCACTGCATTTTGGGAATTTTAAAGAAACTTCACTCTAGGAAAGGCTGGGGGCTCCCCAGACTGGACACACCCTCTACATTGACAATATTACGGTCCTAATAAACCTTTTTATTCCCAGAAGATGTTCTCTGACAGATTCTAGTCAGCCTAATACCGATCTTCCCTGTGACCTTAGAAGTTAAATGGTCAAAGAACATAAATTATATGTCAGGTTAAACTATGCAAAAGACTGGTAGGTTTTACTTAGTGGTTTTCAGATCAAATTTATTTGCTAAGCATTAATCAGGCACTTACTGTCCTAGTTTGTTTTAGCCTATGCTCGGCTCTTTGTGTATTACAGTGGGCATGAAGCTCTGTTTCAGTAGACACTATTATAAATTTCTACATTTATGTTGAACTAAAGACATGCATATGCACAGTATTTAAACTTATGGTTTCTTATGCCATGTGAAGGTCTTCCAATAGCTTGCTACTTGTCTCTTGGCAATCCGTTGTCAAACCCTCGACCGTTCTCTTGAAATAAAACCTCCGTAGATCCATGGGAGCATGCAAAACAATGCACGGTCCATTAGCAAAAAGAGATCTGTAACTCTTTATCGCTTACAAAGGAAAACACAGAGCAGAATTCCTATAAGAAATAAATTGGGCTGTTTTACTAAGAAGTTCTCTCTCATCAACACGACAATCAACAAAGTACTTCCGAGTTTCCTTACAGGCAATTCCTCATCATTCTGCATTTTGTTCCGCTTCTCTACATGGTCCTTACATACTTCTAAGCCAGAATATACGCTACCAAGTAAATGTATACAACACAAGGCTCTAATTCAGACCCAATGAAAAATCCTTCTGAATATAGGAATATACGCTGTGCCAACCTACCAAACTAAAACTAAAACTAAAACTATCCATTATTTTTAAATGTTACTGATCAAACAATCAGTCTGTGGTGGTTTCCGACCAATAAATTTGAAAAACTAAGACAGATTTCACTGATCTAGCAAATTTTAAAAATATTGACTGATTTCACTTATATAACAAATTTTGCGGAAAAGAGAGACCAAAGTTGGGTAAGGAATCATTACACCTCTTATGATTTCACATCGATAAAAGTATTAATATAATTCTGTAACATTTTATAATTCAATGAAATCCTTCAACACACCTAAGTAAATATGGACAGAGGTTGTTAACAAAATCTCATTGCAATTCTTATGAAAATAAAAAAACTGACCAACATAACCATACCATATCTAAAATAGGAAAGCAAATTTGTAACAAATACAATTTAATGACAATGTATCTTAACAAGAGTAAGAGGTCGTTCATGATATTGTATTTTAGTATCCCAATGACCTAAAAAACACGAACCCAGACTAGATAATGACTAAAATAACATCCAGCCAAAATAATGTATCACCAAAAATTCCTTCCAAATTTGGCATGCCTATCACAAATTTTCAGGGGATGTATCTCAAGGTCGGAAAACTTCTTAATAGTTGCCCATGAATCATATTCTGTCAATGAATATTTTTGACTCTGGAAACTCCTTTTTCAGATCCAGCAGTTTCTTTTGGATGATTTTGGAGCAGCGTGGAGGCAGAAAAATCCTCATAGCATTTAAAGAACAATTTCTGAGAAGAAAACCCAGAAGAGTCACAACCTTTTCATCCATCTCTGGCACAATGTGGACATGCACCTTCTTCAGATTTTCTAATGTCACCCCTTCTGGCACCTTGTTCACTGATATCATCTCCTGTATGAAAAAGAAGGTGGGTTCGTTCAAACAGAAAAAGAGAGAAAGAAGTTACCATCCAAAATGACCCAAATAGACGATTTGGATTGGATGGTACAACATTTTGCAGACAGAGAGTACTTGATTAAAAAGAATCATCAAAAAATTAAAGCCACGCTCATTAAAAAGATTGGATAAAAGACCAAAGCATATAAACCTATAATAATTTTCAAGATCCTAATAATGAAGAGGGATAAACTTGGAACATGAAGGATCAAGAACTTAAAAGGAGAATCATGTCCATGACTAGAAACAGAATATAGTCATCTACACTGCATAGATGCATGACCTGATATAGACCTAATTCTACAACTTTAGCTTCAATGTACAGACTGACTTACCTCAAAACATTGGCCATGGATTGTCAATTCTTGAAGGCTTGGAAAACTGTCAAGAACGGAAACACTAGGAACATCTTGATTGGCTCCATCACGATTGAGAAGGGTAATTTTTTTTACTGATTCTCCTCTTGAAAGTCCTTCCAGTAACTGAAGCCCTTGTGTTGTAGCAGATTGTTGGAGCTTTATTTCTGTCAAGTGATGGGAAACAACCTCGAATGATGTTGCAGACCTGAAAAATCCCACATCCAAGAACCCAAGCTTGGGAGCACTTATTTTCAAATTTCCCAACAGATGACAATCGTGAACAACCAAATTCTGAAGATTGGGGGCACTTATTTTAAAATTTCTCAGCTTACCACAAGCGTGAACACCCAAACTCTGAAGATTCGGGCACAAGTCCATAAGCTGTTGGAATATTGCATCATTCAGATCCCAAATATCGTACCAGTAACATGCTTTCAGAAATTGGAAACCTCCAAAATTAGAGGGTATATTTGGAAGGCTGCAGCATTTCAGTTTCAAAGCCTCGAGGTAGTGACACCCCTCAAAAACAGAGTATCCAAGCTGAAACATCAGCGAACTGTTGAACTTCTTAGCAATCTTTGAATCTCTGTCAGAGAATTCAAGAGCGATTCGTTTCACACTTTTTTGAGCTGCAAGCTGAACCCAACTGTGAACCCAAAGGTCAAGTTTAATCAAATTATTATACGTAGAAGTCAAGGCAATTTGAAGCTGAAAACTGTGGAGAGTAGCAGACTTATTTTGAATCAGGGCATTCTCAATTATGGCTTGTATCTCGTCTTCCTTCTGTTTTTCAAAATCTTGGCAACAGAAATGGAGTTGCGGCATTTCCTTCCATAAGAATCTCCATCTCCGAGAGAGCACGGAACAGCGTACAGCATTTCTGAAAGAAATCTTTGGAAGTATCTCATGAGAAAGAAGATTATCTGGTAGGTCAGAGAGCCTGTCATTTGCCAATGCCATTTTCATTTGCCTTGTCATTGGCCTTTCCATTCTGCTTTTCATTGAGAGTATTATAATTTTCCTTCCTTCACCTGCGATTGAAACCCTAGAATTCAATGGAAATGGAAAGAACTCTGAGTTTGATTTGCCTCACCATGATTAAATAGGACCGTACAGGATTGGGAATATTCGATGCTTCCATTTTGAAATGAAACTGGAATATTATATCATGTGCATTGGGATGGGTTTGTTCATTTTCTTTTGAATAGAAAACTAGTAATTACACTATAAGTGTGTTGATATTGTCTTATTATAATGTGTATATTGATGATCTTATCCACAAATTTTATTCCTTCACTAAAAGCTAATAAAGTAACATCAATGTACATTGTTCAAAATTTTCTACACATTGTGTTGATATTGTCTTATTATAACATGTATATTGAAGATTTCACCCACACTGATGATATTGACTTGTTATAATTTGTGTGTATATTGCCTCCAAAATTTCATTGAATAATGTGTTGCAACATCAAATATGGAAAAGATGTGATAGAAAAATCATTTGAATATTTGGACAATAACTTTGTGAATAATACTTTAGCAATGTCCATATCCTATTTCAAAGCTCACGTATTGGCATACGTTAAGAGTATAGTAGCAAAGGGAAGGCTAGATGTTGTGAAGACAATAGAACACTACGAGGTTGTGCCCAATGAATTAATTGTTAAGTCCAAGACAACGTTTTTGAATTAGAAGATGGACAAAGCCTACATTATAGACAAGTCATTGAAGATGGTCCAGGGAAATGTGCATGGCCATTTTACCACCCGCCTACATGTGTTAGAACCCTCGGCAATCTTCACGTGACAATGACATGGGTATTGATGGATTTTCGTGGTGCTCAATGGAGTCTGGAACAATATGTCAACTTAATAGCCTTGGTTTTATAATTCCCGGAGATATGGAAACAAGGCAAAAACACACTTTTTGGGTTGTGTTTTGAATTTTTTCTATTTCAAATAAAGAACATTCCGCGCCTAGTTGAAAATATAATATTTATTTCAAATTTTCTCTTTAGATTTATGTAAATTATAACATAGACAGGAAGGGCAAAGATAAGACTATTGGAAATGATATTGGAACAACTTAGAAATATGTCGGGGTATGGCTAAATGAAAAAGTTAAAGCAATCCAATGAATTAATTGTTAAGACCAAGACAAAGTTTTGAGGTAGAATATTGACGAATCCTGCATTATAGACAAGTCATTTAAGATGGTCCAGGGAAATGCACATGGTCATTTTACCACCCGTCTACATGTGTTAAAACCCTCTATTATCTTCACGTGACAATGACATCGGTATTGATGGATTTTCATGGTGCTCAATGGAGCCTGGAATAATATGTTAACTTAATAGCCATGGTTTTTTAAATCCCAAGGATATAAAACAAGGAAAAAACACACTTCTTATGTTGTGTTCTAAATTTTTTCCCTTTCAAATAAATAACATTTTGTTCCTGGTTGAAAATATAATATTTATTTCAAATTTTCTCTTTACATTCATGTAGCTTATAACATGGACGAGAAGGGAAAAGATAAGGCTATTAGAAATGATCTTAGAACAACTTATAACTATGTGGGGGTATGGCTACATGAAAAAGTTAAAATTATTGCTATGACTAAGGAAATAGAACCGCTCCCTCCATGGTTGCTTACACTCCCAATGAGAGACTTGTTGGAGATGTTGTTAAGTTACGGATTTCAGTTAATCCTATCAACTGATGCACCTTCTTATACTTCAAAGCAAAAACTAGTGATCATTGTCTTGTGAACCATAAGCTTTCCTTTAAACATTCAATCTATTCACTAGGTGCATATGACAATCTTTGTATATGGAAACAAAATCTTATACAACCCACCACGTATAAACTTGTCAAGAAACTCAATCTTACCCCTTCTCATATCATGTATCAAATTCATACTAATTCAATTGCTCTCCTAGGTCTGTACTTGACTAACAAGAAGTGATTATCTCTTATTAAGTATCCTCAACTTCTATACAAATCAGACAATTCTCATAAATCCTCAGGTACATTTGAGAATAACCACTCCCTTATCTTGTAAATTCAATGCAAATAATCAAATATAAGGTTTTGATCTCCTTACCTCTGTTATACATTATTGCCTCATCTCTGTACCTGCCTTTTTAAGATGATATTTGATTTCTAGATCCTCCTAAATACCTCTGACATAAACATTGAAAATAAAACATAAGAAATTGTACTAGCCAAATATCTTTCCCCTATAGGCGATCTTCTTAAAACCTGCAAAATTAATTCACTTGAGTGATAGTTTAGGAGTATTACTTTCTTATAACAGTACTTCCCCTTTCTAGATGTTCTATGACTAAAATATCTTCACTTTTATGATCACACCTTGAAGAATCATTACTAGACCAAGCATATGTAGCCTTATTCAGCTTTCTAGGTAATATCAAGAATGATATCTTCTTAAGGCATGAGAACTCAATTCTTGACCCAAATGAAGTTATGTTTTCACTAGTGACTACTCCTAACACCATTTTCATTGTGGTTTGAACATGTGTCTACAATGAAATAAAATTCATAACTCAATACATCAAAATATGTTTGATATCAGCGTATACCATGTTTAACTTTGTCCTCTTGCCTAGTTTAGATCTTCTTAAGTGTAGTCCTCATAATACTGAGTTTCTCCGAGTTCTAAAATTATTTCTAAGTGTCTTTTATATGGCCTTAAAACATGAATGAACTGCATTTGGTGTATCTTTGTTAAGAAATTGAGTACACAAGGTAAAGTAGTTTATGAAGATTATGATTTTTGATGTTATTTAGCAACAATGACTATTTAGTGGAATAAAATCACCTTGAACTTATTAAATTCACCTTTCAAATGTTTTCCATTTTGATCTCGTCGAATTTATACGCTTGGACACACTCCAAATTGATAGAAAAAATGACAAAAACTTACAAATTTGAACCCTATTTTTGCCCACACACGACCTGAAAATTTCTGTCACAGATATCTTGAGCTGCATGTAGAATCAGAAGCTAATTTATTTTGGACTTGGGCGTTTAGATGGAACAAATATTTTTGAAATTTTCTACCAATTTGGTCAAGTAGAAAAAAAAAAATTGTTTACCCTAGTTTAGGGCTATGAACACAAAAGAACTTATAAAAACCATAAAATTGAGTTTAAAATATCAAATAAATTTCTTCAATTTGAAATCAATTCCTCCACCTCTTTGAAGTAACAGTAAGAGTCTTGGTGTGTGTTTTTTATGATTGTGTGGTTTTTTACTTGTTGCCCTGTTGAAACCCTCTTGCACATCGTCCATAAAGCATGCAAATTCACATGTACAAAGACATTTCTTTGCTACCAAAAACTCCATACTATCATTATTCACACATGGATCCTTATTGCAAAGCCTTCCTTTATCAATTATAGATCCAAAATTAGATCTTGACTCAAATAACTCTTAAACTAACTCCCTAGAATGCTTGACCAGCTCCCCTATTTTGCTTCAATGATATGATAATTATGCAAACATGATATTATCACTTAAATACAACTCATGAGATCATGTATATCCATTTACATGGTCTTCAAGACCTTATTATATTACAACATTAAATTATTCCTCCTAATTCACCTAATCAACCTCTCTTACAAGCTTATTTACACATACTAGTCTAATTTACACACATTGGAATCTAAACAACTACAAGTGGAGGGAAAAGCAGTTCATCACTCCTAGATTACATGACTACAAATGGAGCTCATTGCATGAGTGAATCAATAATATTTGTTGTATACAATGTTCCCTGCATTAGATTCCTCATCAAAGTAAAATTTGAGCTCCAGCTCAAAGGTTTGCTTCCTTTTCTTCCTTTTATTCCAATTGTACTGGATTAATACAACTCCCATTGTCTCATGAATGTTCTTCTTTTGTTTTTCTTCTTTCTCCATAGTGTCATCCTCTAAAATAAAGATGTCTTCGTGTAGCTTCCTTCCACTGAACTCTCGCGAGTCGCTCTTCTCTCTATGATTTTTACTTCTGCAATCCACAAAATCCACGTAAATATCAGGTGTAAAAACATTGAGACCTTGAATCCTCATCAAATC